>LPNX010035155.1:0-95039 GCA_001517045.1 Pseudotsuga menziesii
CCACAAATCCCACACAAACTGATTCCTATCATAAGCATGGACTTGTTTGCCGATTTCTAACTGATGGCATACATTGATAGATCTGCATAGCTGGGCTTATCAAAGCTGGAAGCCCCTTCTATTGGAGGAGGGCTTATTTCTACCCATGTCCACTAGATTTCTCCATTGTTGAGTTTGATGTAGTAGCTGATAGGGATCAGCTGCTCTTTGAATGAAGCCCCAGTAACCTACCTTTAACACCTCAGTGAATTGTTTAACCTCAGTTCCACTGTGTAAGGAAACCCTAACCTTTCCCTACAATTCTGGCCTCTTGAGACACTGGCGGAGATTGAAAATGACATAGGCAAAGTTCGTTACTGCAGACTTGAAACAACAGAAAGACAATGGACAACCTCTGCAAGGATTTGTGTTGAAATGTTTCCAAAGGCCTTCTTGAAGTGATATGTGGAAAGTTGAAACAGAAGCTTGACTATGAGCACGTTACCTTCTGTTGCCAATATTGTTTTGCTGTTGAGCACACAATCACCTCTTGCCCTAATCACAAACCTGTTCATGACCTGGGGAAGCGAAGCAAGGTAGACCCCATGCCAAAAGGAAATCCAATCAGAATCCTACATGGTGGAACAGTGCCAATGCAAACCACCAACTGATAGAAATGGAGAATGAAGTAGAAAAGGCCTGCCCATTACTCCACCAAAAGGCAGCCACTCCAGAAACTGCACTCAAAGTTGCATCAATCCATACCAATTCTAAAGAAACCCCCTCTCAGAAAGAATCTAGCAGCCAAGGGGAGGAGAGACCTATGGAGAAAGTAGAACGTGCTACGCAGGACAAATTACTCAATACTCCAATGGAGAAACTGAATATCATTCCAAGAAACGCAACTAACCCTTGGAGAAAGGACCCAAGTTCCAACTCACTGGCAAGAAATCCAAAATGCACAATAAACAACGGCGCTGTCATTCAGTACTCGACTCGATCTCAAAAAGGAATTTACCAAAATGTACTGTTAAAGTCTACATCCCGCAACCTAGTTACAGCTGTAAATATGATAATGACTGTCGATACTATAAGGCATTTTAGTTTTTGCATGCATTTTCATCATATGGCTAATGTAAGCATCGCTTAAGCGACGGTTCCTAGCGACGCTTAAGGGGCCTATATAATCATAGTGGAAAGGTGAAAGAAAGTTGTTTCTTAACCGACGGTTATGAAAATATCCGTCGCTTAAGTGACGCTTGTGGCCACATTTACAAAAAAAAATTATCCTTGTGATTTTTGATTAGTTTAAAAAGAGAAATCCACGCGCTGTCGGATTTTTCCATCGGATTTTGGATCGAAATGTAGTAGTGACACAAGCGCTCGTTTCCTTATTCATGGGTTGAGGTGTTCCAAGGGTGCACTAACACCCAAGGTGTCTTCCAAATGGGTACTTCCACCTCAAAGCACATCCCAAGAGCGCGCTAGGCGCCCTTGAAGTGGTGGTCATGGAGGGGCCATGACACTGGCACCTTTATGATTGGATCACCCAAACAATGTTTATATAAGACAACCGCTCATATCATTCCAAAACATATTGGAAACCAACAGTGCAAAGACACACAAAGAGACCATAATTTAATTAGGACATGAGACCTATTTAAAGCGGAATTGTAGACAGTTAAAGGTTCGGTTGGAAGATCAAGTTGATGGACGACTACTGCATGATCGTTTGGGCATTTTCTGGTTACACATTTTGACAAATACATCATGCTTGGGATTACGATTTTAAAGCTCATATTTGTTAGGAAATGTTAATATTTCAATGGTTATACAATATCTAAAAAAATTTATCATCATAACCATATACAAAAGGATCACTGAAAGAAAGACAAGCACAACCACACAAAAGAACACAGAGATTTATCTTGGGAAATCCTCACGGGGGGGAAAACCCAGCAAAAATTCCTCAATATAGAATTCAACCAAGTACAATGTAATACCTAAATAATAAGACTTATAAGACACCAAGAATAATACTGGTCTTCTTCCTCTCTCCTAGATGGATTGTTCCTTCTCTCTCTAGTGCAATCGCTGAATTATGAGTGTTTTGCTTGTGTCCAAATGAGGGAGGTGCCTCCACTATTTATACTGATCAGTGGAGAGGCCTAATAACCCAACAGGGCCGACCTGCCCTCCCAATTAGGGTTAGCTTACCTTGGGAGACTCAAAAATACATTTTAATGATACTTTTGTGGGTACTACTGACCCAATTTACAACTGAGGTTTTACTTCAAGACTTTACATGACCAAATACATTAAAGAAATCCCTAATCGAGGGAACAACATCTCTGGAAGGGGTAATAACAATAATAATATAAAATATAATATCTTCCATAGTTACATTTCTTTAACATGAAAATCTAGGCTTCCATATTTCCACAGGATAAATAGGTCATCAGTCACATCTTCAAATTGAGAGCTAAGGCTTCCAGTGGTCTACCAATAATGATACCTCCCCATTCATAAGGTGAGATGTCTTTGTCTATAATAATTTTATGATTAGCTGAGCCATTTTTATGTTTACGATGGAATCTCTTTGAAATTATGAAAAGAGTGAATACATATCCATGTCTTCATATCACATAGGCTAAAGTACCTTTATTACGTTGTCTCTATCGTCCCACATGGTTTGTTGTGAAAAAGGTGGGAAGATAATAGTTTTCACTCAAAACAAAGATAGATGTTGATGATGTGTCATTGGGTTTGAGTAATACTATGGCTTGTGTGAGTCATTTCATGATGATATCTCTCAACATCAATGAGAGAGAACACTAGCTGGTTTTCATGAAGGGAAGATTTTAGCATTGGTTGCAACACATTGTTGCATGTGGACTTGACGTCCCTAACATAGATTTAGTGAGTATTATTCAACACAATTCCATTGGTTTCCACGCATGTTATTTTCCAAGTCGCATTGATTATTATATCCAAGAAAGGAACACCATTGAAGTTAACAAAAGACCAAAAATTTAAATTACACGTTAAGCCAAAATCATTATCAAATTTGTGTACTATTATAATATTTCATAGAAGTGATATAGGTAACCTTTAAAAAATAGTCTAGATGATTTGTTATTTTAATAGGAGTGATCTAGGTAATGTTTAAAAATAGTATAGAAGATTGGTTATGGTTTAGAGGTAAAATTTATAAATTTTTACCTAAAATATTAAAGCTTTATAAAAAATGGACTACTTTTCTAATATTTGGTGAATCAACATCTTTTCTAGGCTTATGCAGGCTTATGGGTGTTAACTTGTTAATACAAACTTAGAGTTTTTTAGTCTAGTATACCTGTCACTACAAGTCCATTATTTAATATAGTGTTCTTGATACAACAAAAAACAACCAAATAAAGTTGTATCAAACATTAAGGTGTTCTCAAGACAACAAAACCACTAAATAAAGTTCTTCACAAAGAAAAAAAATGTTAAGTTATACGAATGGAGACACACGTTTCACGTATCGACACTCTATATAAATTAGACCAACTTGTACCTACTACCTAGTAAAATCACACTAAACATCGTTGTCTAAGGTCTATCCATAACATCGTGCCCTCCAAAACATCTCAACAATACTTGCAATGTTTAACACTTAGCCAATGTCAACAACTAACCAATATAAAGCATCATAGGAAATGGAACAACGTTCATTCCAATAAACAAACTATCTATAATACTCATGTGCATGTATAGCTAACACATAAGAAATAGTCAATCTAATTTTGAAATTTTTTTAAAAATATTTTTATTTTTTAGAAAATTCATTTTAATAAGCCAAAATTTTGAAAAACTTTAGTGAATATTGGTAAAAGAATTGGAATAAAAGAAAGTCAATGATAGGGATTAATAATGTGATTGTTATAAAAAAAAATTGCACTCTTTATTCATAAAATCAATTATGAGCCATAAATATTGATATTGATTGGACATAGAATGTAGTTCTCCCTGCGGTATCTCCGATAAAAATTGAGCTATTAAAATTCAGCTCACAGGAATCTATGGACCAAGACAAAACTCACAAATATATCTCACAATCAATTTACTCATAATTGAAATGAAACTGTGCAAAAAATGGTTTGCAATTGTATAATGATTTCATTAATAAAAAAATATTTGGATAATTATTACAATGCAATACACTGGTATTAATATCCAGCCAATTCGAATACATGAGAGGAAATTTGAATTGATTGACTCAATCTAACTACATGGATAACTTGACATGTCTAAATCACTATCGGAGCTTAACTAGCTAGATCCAATTGTCTAAATCAGTGGCTCAATTAGTTAGAATCAATTAAACTAGTCTAACTGATGTGGTAGGTGAGGAAAGGCGCATTCCCACATGCGGCCATGAAAAAAATGGTGCTAACTGAGTGTAACTGACTCATGACTAGTCACCAACTGAACTCAACTGGAAGAGGTTGGTGTCGGCACTCCCAGTGTCTCCTAAATTGTAGGGATTGGTCTAGGAGGTGCCTAAAATGATGCATGCAAGTGCAATCAGTAGCAGTTGTCCTCAACTAGTGTTCCTCACACTCTAGTAACTGGTACATGTGGCCCAATTAGTCCGTGTGGACCCAATGGCACTAGTGACTCAATAATGACTGAAAAGACTCCTAATTTAGGCATAATTGACCAATTTGGACAAGGGAGGATTATAATCCTAACACCCCCCCTGAATGCTAACTTGGATAATTTGTGGGCCTTGGTAACTAAGACCATAGGTCACCCATTACAGATGAGACACAAAAGGTAACTGCTTAATACAAACAAGGAAACAGGGAAAAACCTCATGGGAAAAATACCCCCCTCAAACTAAGCAGGTAAAATCAGGATTCAAGCTAAAAAACTTGAGAAAAAGTTGTTGCAACCTTCATCTTTGTGGTGTGGCAAGGTAGCATGCTTGTTCTTCTATGCACATGTATGCTGGGGTCTGGCATGTAGACTTCTCCATCTTCTCCCAAAATGATGATGGAAGAAAGGAGGAATGTAACCTTTGTCTCTTTTTGGAGGAAGCAAGACATGATCCACCTTGTTCATCTGAGAGCAGTGTAGCTGATCAGATCCTATCATGTAGCATCTCACATGGAGTTTGTTGCATCTCTCTAAAGGAAGTGATATAGCTTGACATAGCGCAAGGTTCTCTTTCTAAAAATGATTTCTTATCCTCTTTATGTCAGATGGGTTTCCAGTCATCTTCCCAACTTTCTCAATAACCTTTTGTTCCAATTTGGACTTAGGATTAGGAGTAGGGGCTGGATTTGGATCTGAATCACTGTGAACTTCAATCTCATAAACTGAAACAACTGAGTCTTCTTCTTTGGATTCTAAAATACTAGTGGAAACTTTATCATATGCAAAAGGAGTAGATAGAATGTTTTTACCTCCCCTTTCAAGTGGCAGCTAAGAGTGCACTGGATCTGAAAATGGTAGAAAGTGTTAGAATTCATATGGATTGGAGGCATGATTTGTAACACCCTTCACTATGATGTTCCCAGTAGAGATATATGTGATCTCCACTGAGTCATGACCAAATATCACTCGCTTTGGAGGGCCAGTGTGAGTCATTTGGTATACATATAGCAGTTTTGCAGCTAAGGAGGGCACATAAAGTACATCATTGAACTTTGCATGTTCCAACTTGATAGAACCCTTCCCTTCAGCTTGAATTTGACTATCATCACCCATGTGAATGCTAGGACCATCAGTAGACTGTAATGAAGAAAATGATTCTTGGGATGCAACCATGTGATTGGAAGCTCCTAAATCAATGAGGAAAGCATGTGTATTTGAACAACTAGCCTTCAGTGCATGGCATCTCTCCTCATGCTCTTAAGTCTTTTCTCCATAGTCAAGCTTCCTTGCACCAACTAGTAGAATCATGTTATTTTTCTCTAGGAGAAGAGACATTTGATCTATTGGTCTCCTCATACAAGATCTTTCTGAATTAAATCCCCTTTCACAGTAAGAACAAATGAACTTTTCTTTTCCCTTCTTCTTGTTTCTCCTCAAAACTGAGGACTCATCTGACTTCTCCTTCTCCTTAGGAGGATCATACTTTGGATTTTAGTTCTTCTGCTTTCCCTTTCCATTTGTATCTTTGAGTCCTCCACCAAACAATGCTTGATCTTTGGAAGATCTGACGATCCCCATTTGGACAAGCTTTTCATGCTCATTGGTTAGAGGCCCAATGAATGAATTGAGAGTTGGCATCTTCCAATTCAATATTGTGAGCTTCTCGGTATGAAAGGTGGACACAAAAACTTAGTAATATGGGACAAGTTTCAAAAGGACGGCAGGGATTAGTTGATGATCCTCCTTCTCAACTTTACACAACTTCAACTAGAGCACCAGGTGCTTGAATTTGGTGAAGAAATCATTCATGGTTTTGAAGTTTCCTGGGTCCATAGATATCAGCTCATTCTCTAGCTGATAGATCCTCAAGTCATATTGCTTATCAAACAGAGTAACAAGATGGTCCCAAATATCCTTGGGAGTCTTTGATCCTGTGATGTGGAAGAGAAGATCTCTAGAAATTGAAAGGCACAAAAATCCATATGCTTCATCAAGATTATTCCATTATTTTTCTTTGTCTATAACATGATTCGACTCTACCTCTGTGTCCATGGTGACACTGTAGAGTCCTTTGGAGTGAAGCTAAATCTCAATGTCCTCCTTCCACTGATGGTATTTGAAAGGAGTGAGAATATTCACAGAAGAAGCCATTGTGTTGTTGTAGAAAATCCAATGAAGGAGTTTGAAAAACCTGCAAATCACAAAAAAACAGACAAAGTAAGGTCGACAACCTGCACTTTTGGAGTTTGATTCACACTCGACTTAGTCAATCAAGAAAGCTTGATCAACAATTTATTTGCCCAGGAATTATGTGGTAAACTCTTTGCTTCTGGTATAAAGTTGGAAGGAGCAATTTTGCTCAAAAGTTTTTTGATCCAGCATGAAATCGATAGAAGGAGAAGTGCATTGTCCTGCCGAGGCTCTGATACCCTATAAAAATTGAGCTCACATGAATCTATGAACCAAGACACAACTCACAAATAGATCTCACAAGCAATTTACTCATAATTGAAATGAAATAGTGCAAAAAATGGTTTGCAGTTGTATATTGCTTTCATTAATCAAAAAGTAATTCCATAATTATTACAATGCAATACACTGGTATTAATAACTAGACAATTAGAATACATGAGAGGAAATTCGAATCGATTGAATCAATCTAACTACATGGATAACTGGACATGTCTAAATCACTATCGGGGCTTAACTAGCTAGCCCTAGTTGTCTAAATCAGTGGCTCAATTAGTTAGAATCAATTAAACTAGTCTGACTAATGTGGTAGGTGAGGAAAGGTGCCTTCCCACATGCAACCATGGACATACTGGCGCTAACTAAGTGTAACTGAATGTAACTGACTGTAACTGAATGTAACTGACTCATGACTAGTCACCAACTGAACTCAAATGAAGGAGGTTGGTGCTAGCACTCCCAGTGGGTCCTAAATTTTAGGGATTGGTCTAGGAGGTGCCTAAACTGGATGCATGTGAGCGTGGTCAATGGTAGTTAGCCTCAATTAGTGTTCCCCACACTCTAGTAACTGGTACATGTGGAACCAATGGTACTAGTGACTCAATAATGATTGAAAATACTCCTAATTTAGGCGTAATTGACCAATTTGGACAAGGGAGGATTATAATCCTAACATCTCCCCCAATGCTAGAATATTGTATTGCGTAAATCAAGAATGATTCATCAAGTGCAAAAAATATAAGTCCTTCAATAATTGTTTTCATTGCAAAAAACCATTGCTTATAGTTGGGCATAAAGCTAGTGGCAATGTCGAGGACATTTCCACCACGTGGCTCTTGTTTATATTGGAAATAAAAATAAATGATTTATAAATATGGATTTATTTAAATTTATGGTAAAAATTCAAACATTTAAAAAAATTATATTATATAATTTTGATATAATGTTTAGTTTTAGATTAAAAAAAAATGATATTATATAATTTCGATATAATGTTTAACTCTTAAGCCCTTTAATGATGGCACATTATCCCCTATATTTTGGTGCATTACATATTATTGATGTTGTCTTGGGTCTATTAGTGGGTTTATTAGTTGTCATTATACACCTTTGTCCCCTATATGTAGGAAGGAGATATTTTCATTTTAATCATCATTGTATCTTGTCTTGTCTAATGTACTTAGTACTATTATTGAAAAATCTCAATAAATGAGGACAAAGATTGTTTCCCTAGTCTACGTGCGGCATATCTAGAACAAAATACTCACAACAATGTATCCTCTCCTTATATTGTCAAATCACGTGAATGTAAAAATTTCTTACCTCACATTGAAGGTGATCCTTTCCTTTTGAATTCTCTTACAATCAGTTGTACCTGCAAAAGAATGTAAAGAATAAGATACAAATGTAAAAGAAACAATACAATCTAACAATCTATTCTAATGATCAAGGAGAAAAGAAATGGATAACTCACGTCAAACACAGATTATTCATGGGAAAGGGAAACATGTTTGTATTAATAGAAATAGAGAAGAAAACTACAACCAAAGCCTTAATGTTGAAGCCTTGTTCTCACAATGCTCTTTGACTCACTTCCACAAACTCTACAATCTCTCACTCACAAGACCATACTCTTTGCCTCCTACACCTAGAATGATTCCAACATCATAAAGGTACTTTCTTAATCCTCTCCCCTCTATCATCCATGAGGGTAAGCTTGTAGGCCAAAGAGGGACCAAATGGGTTGAGATTCTTTGGGAGGAAAGTGAGGGATCATCCCTAGATGTTAGGGGTACGAATGCCACCTACTACAGTCAGTTGGGATAAGCCTCCATGAGGAATTTCATCTAGAAGTTTCTTGAAATCTCTTATTTTTTCCATTTTGAGAGTGTTGACACTCTTTGCACACTAGCATAATGCATCAGGCATGGCCGACACACCTTGTCCAAGTGAAACAAGTGTCATTGGTGATTCTTGTCATTGGGAAAAAGGCGTCAAGTAGGGCTGACACTTTATGTCATAAGACAAA
Organism: Pseudotsuga menziesii; assembly: GCA_001517045.1. Taxonomy (NCBI): domain Eukaryota; kingdom Viridiplantae; phylum Streptophyta; class Pinopsida; order Pinales; family Pinaceae; genus Pseudotsuga; species Pseudotsuga menziesii. The sequence goes on from LPNX010035155.1 coordinate 9,122, forward strand.
GTGTGTTAGAACTACTAGGATTGAGCAAAAACTCCTCCAAAATATACTTGGGCTGATGGTCTTCAAGGGATTAAGAAAAGTGACACTTTTTGGGTGTAACATAATGTCCCCCAAAGTATGAAGCTAGAGGTAGAAGATAGGTAAAACAATTTTCTAGACATGCTTCAAAATCAGAGGAAAAAGAGTGGCAAGAAATGAATTGACACAGTACCAGATTACAAACTATTTGACTCAAATTATGGTTGATGACCAATGTATTGCAGATCCAGGTATAATGACCAAGTCATGGCTACCAATAATACACTGTAGATACACGATAAACAAGACTCAAATCAGACATAGTTGTTGAATATACTATATAGATATATGTCATCCTGACTCAAACTCGAGCATAGCCACCAAACATACATTGTGGATCCATGAAATGAATTGAACATACTCCATCGAAACCAGAGGACCGGCACATATTTAAGTGAATATCTAAACACTCAGGGTCTTCATTTCAATCCCAAATAGTATGATTCTGTCCATGCGAATAGATGTCTTGATGTCGAACATGGTAGAAACCACTTGATTATCATTCCTTGATGTATAGCGTTAACAAGCGAAAGGGAAATCACCATTAATGTCAATCATTCCCAAGGTACCCTAGTACATTCCTCCAAATTTTAATAGATGACTTGCAGTCGAACAATCGACAGAATATTCCAATCAGAGGCCAATGATGAAATCCTACTGCCGAAAGCAAGGAAACCTGCCATTGAGGAATGCATGCTTCAAGGTACTTAATTGGTTTCTAATACTAATTCCCAAATGATATGCTAGTGTCGACAAGAATAGACACGTCGAAGGAGTTCCATGATGTTTCTCCCATCATCGACACGTAACTTGGAACAAAAGTGATTTTGAAGTGATTTTGATAATGGAACAACCATGTAACTAACTCATATATGACCGAATCGAAGGAAGGTAAGGTAACTACAGAGGTAGGATATGGCAAATACTCCCCTTAAACATTGAACAGCATGACAAGTGATTTGGAAACATTAACTCAACAAGGCAGAGACTAAACATAATGCAAAGCTTGGATGATGCATTCTTTGAATTGACTCAAAGAAGTAAAATCACTCATGAAAGTGTATTGACTCGATGACAATAGAACACCCAACTGTTTGAAATGAAATGCAGATGGGTGCCATGTTCAAGGATTACTATAACTTTCCATTAATACAATGAAAAATGTTTTTCCCATCCCCTTAATTTCCCCATCACTATGAATGAGTACCTTTTTGTTTTTTAATGAGTTTGAAAAGGGTAAAAAAACGCTCAATATAACTCATCAAGTGATGAGTCCAACCACATATGTTTTATGAACCTGAGAAAGGAGGGGTTCATTCCTAGAAAAGGGTCCTTCATCGTTTAGTTTCGTGAGTCTGAAGGAGGTAAACTCAACTTTTGTTTCATGTTTAGAGAGTCTGAAATGACTAAGAAGACTCCAAGAATGGACTTTTCGTAAATTTAGTCCCCAAGGTCCGAAAACGTATAAACCGATACCTAGGAGAACTCTTCTAGTCACGATGAGATAAAGTGTACATTTTTTGTAAATAAGTCTAAACGGCCCGAAAAAGGGGTAAACTACCACCGGATAGATGACCTTTCAAATACTTTTACAAGTGTGAAAGAAACAAGTTTACTTGTCTATCTGTTCTTATTTAGAGAGTCTAAAAAGAGTTTAAAGATGACTCCAAGGGGGTTTCCTTTTTCGTATTATGTTTTACGAGTCCGAAAAAGCAATAAAAGTATACTCGATACCTTTTCTCTAAGTGTTTAACAAGAATGAATAGGGTATAAAAGGTGCTTTGAACGTTTTCCAGTTTGACATGGAGCATGAAAAAGTCAAAAAGAGACTTCGTCGTAGCGAAAAAATGTCCACTTAAGTCCTGGAATCCTCAAAAAGATCATTAAACAATTTTCACATTTGAAACTATAGAAAACATCGTAAAAATAAACAATATTTAAATATTTAAGTATTATTTGCTATTTAAAAAAACCAAAAAGTGGTATAAAAGTGAAATAGTAAAAAATATTTTACCATTGTTTTTTACCATATGAGTTTTAGTGAAAAATAGTGTTTGGAGAGGCAATCTTGCGACAAGGATTCCGAGAGTTATAGACATCCATTCGAAAAACCGTCTGGTCCAGGTAAGAGTTCATCCCTTCCGCTTCATTTTGATGGTAAAAGTTTTGCATTTCATCATGATTTTTAAGGTTTTTGGGATAGTTTTGTAAAGGGGAAGAGCACACCCTAGGCGACGATCTTCTCCCTTTCGAAAGGTGCATCGACGCACTCCCTGAAAGGGGAAAGAGCATCGGTATCACTATGTCCTCAAAAGGAAAAGGTATCGTCACTCTATTTTCTCAATGAAAGATCATCATAAGCCTCAAAACTGCCAAAATGATGGTTTAAAGCATGAATTCATTATTTTTACTCCATGAGATAATTCTAATGTGTGTTTTGTAGATGTCCCATAGCTCTTTGAAAAAAATCATGGTAATTTAGAAGGAGTATGAACATGATTTGTATGATTCCCGAGAGGCAAATGATATGACATGGTGATGGCTTTGAGGGAGTATGGACTCCTCAAATACTTCAGAATTTCGGGCATGAGAGCCCATTTTCGCTTATTGGAACACCAGATAAGGTTGTGGGACCCAGAGGAACAAAAATTCTAAGTGGGTACTCATATTCTGACCATATATGTTGAGGATGTCTACTTCTTTACCGTACTTTCTAGGAGAGGGAGTCTAATGTCACTCCCTGGTCTGTGAGGGGGAGAGATGACTATTGATGACCTTATTGATGAGCACTACGTGATTGGAACTAGGTCTCAAGGAGGTAAAATTCTCATCAAACAAATCATGGATAGGACTTTAAAGGTGGTTGTAAACATCGAGAAGGTGGAGGGTAGTAGGGATTCCCATCAGACAACTCGATCCCACAAGTTATATCCATTGGAGTGTATGGCTCCAATTATCTTTAACTGGAGCGAGGGGCTTCTAGTGAGACTCAAACATCAACTCACAAAGTGTCGCCTAGGATGCCTCAAGAAACTTGGCTATGGTGCCATAGTAGTGTCTTTATTTTTGGAGGGGGTCCCTTTTCTACGCCCTCGGGTACTACTAAACATGTTAGAGGCTCAGGATCCACGGATGTTGAGGTGGGTAGAAGCCATGGCTCGTCATGGAGGTGGTTGGGGGCGCACAGTGACCTATGGTTCATTATTCTTCATCTGGCTACATGGCCAAATTCTGATGGTGGAATATTATGCTTATACAAGGACCGATTTCAAAGGTGATCCCGATCTACCCTTACCCGAGGATGATCAATGAAATGATAGAGGTAAGAAACATGTCACTTTCATTGTGTTTTTCTTTTTCTAGTATATTTCATTTTTTTATTATTTTGTGATACTAAGACATAGTATGCTACTTTATAGGTTCATCATGACCTATTGGAGCATCACCCATTGAGAGGCGATGGGTGGTAAGGGATATTTCCATCTAGAACGTGGAAGCAGAATAAGAGTTGTAGGAGATTGAAGACAACCTACATAGATTGGCGTTCAACGTTCCATACATCTCCATCGATGGCCTTCCTTGACGTTATCAACTCCACATGTAGGGGTGTCAATCCGGTTTGGGAAGTTACTTCGTAGGGTAGCTCGTGCATTGACGTGCTTCCAAGAGCACAAGGATTAATCCAGAGTGACTTTGACTTGTATTATATACTGAAATATTTGAAGCTTAAAACTTTTGACCATTTTGATCTACTAAAAACTTGATAGTTTCATATTTTTCCTTGCTATCCGTTATATATATATATATATATATATAGCTTTTTACAGAAATGTGTGTCTATGTGATGTGTTTGTACATGAATGGATAGTTATTATGTGTTTTTGTGATATTTATACATGTGATCAATCTTAAATGAACACTAAACATGAGCTAAGTACCATTCCAAAACATAATTATCAAACAAATCAGTCACTACATTCAAATGTCTTGGGATATGTTGATACAAAACAAACTCAAAAGACATTTCAAGAAGTCAAAATATTCGAAACATTCAAGGAAGTAAGGGGTTACAAGTGGTGTAGACCCGGTTCAATTGATACACAACCAATTTAGAATCTAAATAAACCCTAATATGACTCACATCATTGGTTAAATATTCAATTAATAACCCAATCAATGCATGATACTCTGCAAGATTGTTTATAGTGGGACCTAAACAAGTTCCTCCTGAGCTTACCAATTCACCGGCAGGAGAATAAAGTACCCAATCTGTTGATGTGAGGTTTAAGATATGTCAGATAGCACCATCTGTGAATCTAGAGTAAGTGGTCATATGTTCATTCAAGCATAACACTATATAAACAGACTTACATAAGACGAATCCTACATTCATAATAAAACAAAAATCCAAACTAGACACTACACACTCTATAAACAATATTTACAAGGTATCTATGCTAGATTTCCTTGGCATAGTACTTCTTAAGGTAAATCCCATTTTGGGGCTCACTCAAGGGTATCCCATCATAGTCTACAAGTTCATAAGCTTCTTTCTCTAAATCGTGACTTACAGCATACGGCCCATGCCACATGGATTCCAATTTGCCACCTCCAAATTTATCATGTTTCTGGTCATATGTCATGATCAAATAACCTTCATTGAATAGGAGAGGTTGAATGGATTGGTCATACCGAGATTTAATCCGTTGTTTGTGCACCTCATTAGTTAAGGTTGCATCCTGAGGAGTCTCATCGATTTTGTTCAGATACAAGAAACATTTTACCTATATAGTGGTATTGGGTAGTAATTCCACATCAAGTTTTAGAGACGAGATCTCACACTCGATAGGAAGAGTAGCCTCCATCCTGTACACCAATTGGAATGGTGTAAAACTGGTGGATGTCTTGACATTCATCCTATAAGCCCATAATGCGGAAAATAGTTGCAAATGCCAACTAGATTTCTCTCTTCCTACCATCCGTTGAAGCATGGTTTTTAATAATTTGTTGATAGCTTCAACCTGGCCATTGGCCTATGTGTAGTAGGGTGTGGAGTTGTCATGGGGAAAACCTAGTTTGGAACTTAATTTCGACATCATCTGGTTTTGAAAATGTGAACCATGGTCAATCATGATGGATTTTGGGAATCTTAACCTAGCAATAATGTGGTTAAAGAGAAAAATGGCATCAATTTTATCATCTTTGTTCTATGTAGGAATAGCCTTATCCCATTTTGTAAAATAATCAGCATCTATGATGATGTAACCATGCCCCCTAGCTGAGGTAGGATTACAATGCATGAGGTCGATGCCCCATTTCGTGAAGGGACCTACAACAATGATGGGATGTAACAAATCTGGGTTGGTGCGCTTTTTTTATTTGAAAAGTGGTCAGGGTGGGAATTTTTTACGCCTTCCATACAATCTTTTTGAAGATTGAGGGCCAAAAATACCCAATGCGTAGTATTTTTGGGCAGTATCCATCCCAGAAATATGACTTTCACAAGATCGAGAGTGAAAGTCATTTAACACTATTTCAACCTCATCGTGAGTCAAGCAACGTAGTAAAATCGAATCAACGCCACAACGATACAATGTATCATTTAAAATTAGGTAATATCTAGTGTGATGATGAATACAACGATGTTCGTCTCAAGTTGCATTTTGTTGAAAGTGTTGAGTTTGGAGATATAGAATTAAATATCCATACAACACTATTTAAAGATTGAGGGCCAAAAATACCCAGCGCGTAGTATTTTTTGGGTAGTATCCATCCCAGAAAGATGACTTCCACAATATTTAGAGTGAAAGTCATTCAACACTATTTCAACCTCATCATGAGTCAAGCAACGTCGTAAAATTGAATCAACGCCACAATGATACAATGTAACATTTAAAATGAGGTAATATCTGGCGTGATGATGAATATGACGACGTTCGTCTCGAGTTTCATTTTGTTGAAAGTGTTGAGTTTGGAGATATAGAATTAAATATCCATACCAAGGATCAGATGTACTAATGAGAAACAAGGATCCATTAGGAAATGAATCAAAGGGTTGACTTTACTCAATAATACGGGGAAGATCACACATTAGTTCCATGAAGACTATAGACTTCTTTGAACTGGATTTTGCAAATTCTAATTTGAACTCCTGAAGAATGAAAATCCACCGAGAATATATTCCCCCAGGTACTTGATGAGTCAATATGTAATACATGGGGTTATAATTTGTGTACACAGTAGTTGTGTGGTGCAGAATGTAATGATGAAACTTCTGGACTGCGATGACCATAGCCAAATCTAACTTCTCAACATGTGAGTAACGTGTTTCAGAGTCAAGAAGACTTTTACTCAAGTAATAAATCACATGTTATTGGTTGTTGTCATCAGTTTGAACTACCACATGTCGATGGTAGTTAAAGATGCAACCACATACAAGGAATAATCCTTAGTATAGTTAGGTGGTTGCAACACAGGTGCATGTGTAATGACATGATTGAGAGTATCACATGCACATTATGCAAGATCGTCCCAAAAAAAAGGTGTGTCCTTTTTAACCAAACACATAAAATCATGTGTTTTTTGGCGTAGTTGCATACAAAATGACGCAAAAAGTTTGACTTCACTTGCAAACTTTGAAGTTTAGTGATATTGGTAGGCGCTGGTAGGGAAAAAATAGCTTCAATATTCAGAGGGTCTATACATATTCCATCCTTGGAAACAATAAATCCAAGTAATCATCCCGTCTAAAAAAAAAACACATTTGTGTGGATTTAACCGAATGTTGTAATGGAAACATCTAACAAAAATGGCTCTCAAATGATCAACATGATGTTCTTGATGTCATGAATGAGCAGGTAGATCATCAAAGTACAATTACACAATATGTTTAATGTCATGGAAAACATAATACATTTTGTTATAGATGGATTTTACACACTCAGTAGATCATGTTTTTTATGGCCTATCCATGTCCATATGCAGACTCTTTGAACCCCCTTTGCTCAATATTATTTTGATGCTACAAAAAATCCCTTAAAAGTCATATTTAGGGGTATACGCGGGTCACCAACCTACTGTCTGCGTGTACACTCAGCTTTCTCTAGTATGACCCGTGTACATCGAGAAATGTGCTAAAAAATAAACATTTGGAGTTTTCCCTCATCAAGTAATGAATAACTTGGCCCTTGACATTCCATATGCCTGGAAACGCTCTGAATCGACCCTTCAATTCTCATTGAAGGGCTATATATTGAGCTACTTGGAAGCATTGAAGGAGGAGAACTTGTGAGAGCAAAGAAATTATAGTGGAATTGTGCCCCATTTTTGCATACTTGAGTCCGCATCTCTTTGTCCTTGGACCAGCCATTAGTGCTCTTTCCTTTCTTTCCTTTGTCTTGTGAGATTTCATTGATATGGAGGATTGAAGTGGTGGAGGCCCAGGTGGGGGACTTGGTTTCTTGATTTCGATGAGGTGTCGATATGGGTTTTCATTTGTATCTTTGTTTGCATTAATAGAAATATCCATTTCTCATCTATTATATGCATAACTATGAATATTTGTATCCATGGATGTAGTTTCTTTGATTATATATTGGATTTGTCTATGCTAGATTAGGTTCTAACACTTAATATCTATCATGCTTGTGTATTTTGTTATTGTTGAGGACGGAATGTAGGTACAAGTGTGATTGAAAGCTCAACGTGGATCTTCTACGAACATCCGGAATAAGGTGCGCTTCTCATCCCTTAGTGTTAGACCTGTTTATATCTTTAGAATATTGGAAATGGACCGATTCCTGGTGTCATACTATCTGTTGTGGTCCACCCCAAGCCATAGGAAGTTTTCTCTGTAACAAAATCGACGACTCTACTATGGACTTTCCTTTTTATTGGGGTTTGGGTGAAAAATGTACGTGATTTTCTCTCTGCTTCTCAGTGTTTATGTGTCGCGTTCTAAAGTGTGTTATCCTATTGGAATTCCTTTGAAGCAATTTGAGTCTTAGCAAACCTTTTTACCACCTATCTATTGTTATATACGGGTCATAGATTCAATAGTCGCGTATACATGCAGGTTGTAGTACTTACGGCCGCGTATACACGCGGGTTTTCTGTGAACAGTCGCATACATCCATATTTTTTATTGATATATTGATGTTGGGGAGATTCTATGTGGGTTGTGACTGTTGTTGAGTCTTCTTGGGTTCCTGTAGTGCTAGTTTACTGCTTCTCTACTCACAAGAGATGTCTTTTTCTTTGTTTTTCCTTAAAAGTTGTTCTTGTCATTTATCTCCTTTTTATTTTATTATTAGTGCATTAGAATTCTTGGTCTTAGTGTCTTTCTTGGCATGTGTCTTATACTTGCTACAAGGCCTGGGAGTTTATAGATTATGTTTATTGCATATTCATAACATTTATGATCAAAATACAAAAATACTGTTATTTTTGGCATGTTTTGCATTATGCATTTGCATTGAAATGGTACTTGCATTAGGTTTACTTAGATGAAGTAGTATTCATGATTTCATATAGGAATGATCGTATTGGCATTTTAGGAAGAAATTTGTGCATTTCATGTAGTGGCATACCCCTTTTTTCATATTGAAAGGAAAATTGCACTTGGCATTGTTTTTTAGAAGTGCATATTTATTTCACTGTTGAGTTATAATATCACTAGTTGCACGTCCATTACCCTTAATTAATCATATCCATTAAAATTGACTCTTAACTTAAAATTGATTACAATTTTTAATTCATAGAGGTGCACCAACAAGCTTAGGTTGTAGAGTCTTGGAATAGGGTGTCGTGAGTAAATTTTTCCAAGACTATGAAACAAAACAATTAGGTGTTTGTCCAGGTGAGAAGTAAAATCCTTGGTATAGTTAGTGTTCTCATGAGGCTCCTCTTTCACAGGAGTTAAGCACGAGGCAACACATACGTTAGTGTTGGGGATATCCCCTTGCCACTTCCTATTGAGTGCTGGATATATTTTCAGGATCTTATTCGTATCTAGGGGATTTTGAAGTACCTTTGGTGATTTCGAGCTTCGAGATTTGTTACCCTACCCATATGGTATATCTCGCCTGCAATTTTTCACCTAAGCATTGGTTATATTAGGGTGACCTTAGTTTCCTTACCTAGGTATTGCAGGGGGTACTTACAGAGGTTATTATGTGAGTGTCCTGGCCAGGTAGGAGTCAGAAAACATATGCATTGAAGCTAAGGACCACTATAATTTGTTACACACCTATGGTTGTAGTGTATGGGAGTCTCAATCCTCTGCTAGGCAAGACATACCTACTGCATTCAGGATCTCACTTATCATCCCTCTTGGCTTGTTTGCATATGATTTAAATTTACTTAAGGGTTTGCTCTTTGTGCGCTAGCTTGCTTTAAGGATCGCAATTTGTTGAGTCTTGTTATTTTTGTGGAGTCATTGTGGATAGAGCTCTAATTCTCTGTCGATCTCGACGTTTAGAAGGGATTTTGCCTTGTGGATCTCCTCCTCCTCTTAAGAACAGGACTAGGCATTCTAGGCGAACTTTTACACATTGTGACTCACACACTATTCTCACCGTGAGTAATACATCTGAGCTCCTAGAACTCCCTCCTTCTCCATCCTCTGGAATGGGGAATGCTACTATTTTGAGACCCGGGACTCCGGTTGACATCGACACTCATGGGGCTGGTACTTCCTATAATACACAACCCTAGCTGTCAGATTTTGCAGCTGCCTACCGAAGGTCTTCCTCGGGAAGGTCGAGTAATGAGACTCATCACATTCCCTCTAGCACAAGTCCTTTTAGGTTTGGCATTCCAGACCTTATTGATACTATTATGTCATCTGTTTTTTATCCTGGCATGGATCCAGGTGTTGGGCCTGGGGGCACTTCAACCCCTTTCCTTGCCGATATATTTGGGAGTGCTCATATTTCATCTTCCGCTCCATTTGTGGGATAATTTTTGCACCCTTCATCCAAGAATAACACCATTGTTCATTCTCACGGAGGTGACCATAGACATGTGAACGTTGGGGGAAAAACTTACATTCCATCTTATGCCCCATCGTCCACCACACATGTTCCTTCAAATTCCTTCCTTTTGTCATACCCTCCTCATATCCCGCAAGGTCCTTTGGAACGTGGTGATGCATCTAACCATGTTACTCCCTCTTCATCCGATGTTGTTGCATTGGGAGGTTACGTACCTCCTTATATGTCTGGGATTCAACCCACCTATCAATCCTATAATTATGGTTACATGGCGCCTCATCTTCAAGGTACATCAAACTATCACTTTGCCTTGCATCCTTTTATGGGTCATACGGGAGGGGGTTACTATCTGACTGGCAAAGGCCATGGCCTTCACTACAATAATCCTTATGTGAACCAACCTTTTAATGGAGCATGGAACCATATGGCACAACCTAGGCCCCCTTTCTTAGCTACTTTGAATTTTCCTGACCTTTCAAAGTTGAAAAATGGTCAGGTATCTCATGATCCGATGTGGTCGGTTGTTCTTGCCTAGATTTCTTCAAATATACTAAAGTTTGAAGGTAGGAGTGGTGAGGACCCTGGAGAGCATGTGACTAATTTTTACCTCTAGTTCTCTTAGAACTCATTGAACCATGACTCTGTTCGTCTACGACTGTTTCAACACACACTCACGAGTCCTGTCGTGAAATGGTATATAAAGTTGCATGCAGGCACATATTGGATGTTTAATGACTTAGCCATGACCTTTCTTAACCACTTTCAGCTACCAGTACATTACGCTATCAACATCGAGCTCTTGTAAAAAATTTGTAAAGACAAAACCACACACATCTTTGATCATATTCAAGAGTGGTGCAGACGAAAGAGGTTAATTAAGGCCAACATTCCACTCGAGTTTTTGTTGGAATGGTTCCTCAAATCTTTGTTTCCTTATATCGCGAAGGATGTTTCAACATCTGGAGTGATGAATAAGGAGAAGGCTATATTTAGAGCTCAACAGTTAGACTTGATTTGTGCTCAGTCTGGGTTCCTTTATGAGATTATCCTTGGCGCACCGTGGTCAAACTTTGAACCTAAGTTTAAACCTGGGCCACATGTCGATGGTATTGTTGGCTCCGCGAGTACCAAGATCGTAGACCACGTTACAAATCAAATGTGAATTTTTTCTATTTATTAGTCTACCACTGAATAAGCTACGACTTCATCCAATCGGTGGATGTGATCTTGGTACATTAGTCGAACCAGAAGAGTAACCAACAATTCGAAAGGAATAGAGAAAAGGGAAGAAACAATAAAAGGGATGGGAATAGGAAGGATAACCTGAATGATGACAAGAACGGTGATAATGTTGGGGGGGTGAAGAAACCTAAGAGGGAGGTTAAATTCCCTTGCAATATTTGTGGGGGAGACCATCTCACATACTTGTGCCCTTGTATTGAATACGCCTTTAATTTTGTCACACAGAGCCCAATTGTGTTTACTAACCCTTTACCAAATAATCAATATATGGCTTCAAGGAATGTGGACACCGAAAGTACTTCGAGTGGGCATCAAAACCCATCGAATGCATAAGGTGGCCATGGTTGTATCAACATGATGTCAGCAGCTAACGTTGTGACTCATTCTAAAGATTATGGTCTGTCACAACCCAACTTGGGTAACAAGCCTACATATCCTAAGAGTCCTTTGCATATCAATAAGCCTGAAGTTATACCTCATATACCTAAGGGAGTCCTAAAGTGCTTTTGGCACAATACTAATGCTCAAGCCGCCCAACATTATTCTATTGTCGAGGACTTGGGTTAGACTCCCTGTGCGATTTAAGCTCTTGAAGTACTTCAGACTTATCCTTCATAGAGGAGAGAGTTGTCGACTACTCTTGGGTTGGTTGATCCTAATCCTTCCACAGTAGTTGGATTTGAAACTCATGAGGTCTAGCATCGCTTGCCTTACCATGTGGCTTTCTTAGTCCATGTGGATTGTCTAAATAACATGATCAAACACACAGTCGTTGATGAAGGTGTTGTGGTCTCTGTGATATCTCTGGCTTGTTGGAAAGGACTTGGCTCACCCACGTTGTTGAACTCTATGACTATGTTGATCGCGTTCGATGGACGTTCATTTCAGACGCATGGTATCCTTGCCTCTCTTCAATTCCATCTTGGAGGGAAGACCATGTCGATCGAGGTTGAGATGGTTGATGCGCCCCTTCACTACAATATTTTAATCTGTCGGAACTAGATTTATGCTATGAAGGTGATCATGTCTTATGTTTTTCGTGTCATTTGATTCCCTTTTGAGGATCAGATTGTGACAATCGATCAAATTTCATTCGATAATTCCCATTCAATTGCATCATCGGGATCCACCATCCCAGCTATTGATAATTCTCAACCAACAATTGAGAATGTTGGTGTTGGAATGTACTCGCCATTCATGGGATATTTCAATATTTCAGCACCAATCCTAGCTATTGGTTTCACTCTTGGTAGTGATTCGTTGTTGTTGAGTTTGGTTCCATTTCACACTACGTATTTGTATAACCCTTGGACTCTCCCTTCTCTGATAACTTCGGATGAAGACCTTAGACCTACAAAGATGGAGATGTTGTTGTCTGCATCAAAGGTTGTTTATCAATATATTCTTGAATTCAGGGATGATTTTAAGGAACCATACTTATTTAAAAGTGTATAAATGTTGGCGAATCTTACCAATTCTTAAAACGCCAACTATAAAATGTTTGGTGATATTTTTCAAAAAATATTTTAATTTCGAAGGATTTTATATCTTTTATATAATAATTTGGCGATTTTTAGGGTGAAAAAAGTTTACCCCATCAAAATTGGGCGAAACAGGGCTTCAAAAAATGCAAAATAGCTAATCTTTTTTTGGAGAAAAACCCCTAAAAATAGCCCATGGGCTAAAATTCGCCCCTAAAATTATCCCTTTTCTTGATCTCGTTGTAGACACTAGTCCTTCCTCTTCGCGGACGAAAGAGGAGGATTTTTTTGCACTTCCTCCTTGGGAGGTTGCGTTGTAACACTCGCATGATTTCCTCGATGATGTTTTTCCTTCAGACGAAGCGATTCTTGAGGCCATGTATGGTCCTGAATGACCTTAGGAGGAGTTGCACCATTGCTCTTACTTCCTCCAGGAGCTTGAATGGATCGAGCATGATGACTTTAGGACGATACTTAGCGAGAATGTTGGTTATCCCATCGTCCCATTAGGAACTCATGGTGTATATGCCGAAGGGAACTTGGATAATCTATCTCCTATGATTTCCATCAACAATTCTCGAAATCTTGGCAAGACTGAGAATGTTTACATTGGTGTCGATTGTTCTCCCAATGAAATTAAGATATACACCGAGCTTTTTAAAGAATTTCGATATGTTTTTGCTTGGTCATATGACGAGATGTCAGGAATAGACCCTCATATTGTTGAGCATGAGATTGAAAAATATCCTGATACTAAACCTATTTGATAGCGTTTACGCTTGATAAACCCTTGTAAGGCACCTACCATTAAGGATGAGATAGAAAAGTTACTCAAAGTTGGATTTATCTATCTGGTTCCCTTGAATGAATGGGTATCCAATCCCATTCTGGTGGATAAGAAGTAGGGAACCATCTGTGTGTGCACAAACTTCAGAGAGCCAAATAAAGCTTGTTCGAAAGATCATTTCCCCACACCAATTCATAGACTAGATTTTGGATGAGTGTGCTGGGAGAGAAGTATTCTCGTTTATGGACAATTTTTCAAGGTATAATCAAATCCAAATTAAACCCGAGGACCAACAAAATACTGCTTTCATTTTCCCTGGGGTACGTTTTCATACCGGAAGTTGCCTTTCGGCCTTAAAAACGTTGGACCTACCTTTCAGTGCGATATGACCTTTTCTTTCCACGACCTTAAGCGTACTATCGAATTTTATCTGGATGATTTAGCTACTCACTCTCGTCTGAGAGTGGATCATCCAGACCATTTGCACTTGGTTTTTAAAAGATTTTGTCATTATCAAATCCGGTTAAACCCTCAAAAGTGCATCTTTTGTGTTAAATTGGGTCTTTTATTAGGGTTTATCATATCCAAGGAGTTGATTAGGGTCGATCCCTTGAAGGTTGAGGCAATACTACGATTAGGCTCCCCCATGCACAATTAGACATATTCAAAGTATCCAAGGGATGCATAACTTATTACGGAGATTTGTCGTCAATTTCACCAATTTGACCAAGGGTTTTATGTGCCTTTTGAAGAAGGATACTCCATTCATATGGGATGAGCGAGCCCTGGAGTCCTTCGATGCACTTAAGAAATCCTTGGCATTGTCCCTTGTGCTTATTCCACTTGAATATAGCCATAATTTCCTATTATATGTGGTCACGTATCAAGAGACAATCAAGATGGTTCTAGTTCAAGAGAGCGACGAGCTCTAGGAGCACATTATCTACTATCTTAGCCAGAATCTCATTGATGCAGAACTTCAATATAGTCACCTTGATAAGCTATCCTTAGGGACTATTCATATAGTACAACGGTTGAGACATTATATACTGCTTCACCAGACTACGGTCATAGCTCATACCAATCCATTTCACTTTTTATTGACTAGACAAATAATAGGGGGGAATACAATAAGTGGATTGTTATTTTGCAAGAATTTGATCTTGAGTTTGTTTCGACAAAATCGAAGAAGTCGTTAGTTTTTGCTAAGCTCATGTCATATATCCTTAGTCTGGATGAAAATGAGATCCCTGAGGATTCGTTTGTGGATGAGCATATCTTCTTCATTTCAATCGCGGACCATTGGTATGGTGATATCATCATCTATCTTCAGACTTTGAAGGTTCCTCCTCACCTCTCGCGGGATGAACGATGACACTTACAACATAATGCTAAGAACTACCTTATTATCGATGACACATTGTATCGTCAGGGGGTGGATTTCATTTTGCCTCGACGTTTAACCCATGATGAGGCTGAGACTGTGCTGAATGATTCCCACAGTGGGGCGTGTGGTGGTCATTTATCTGGGCTTGCTACAACTCAAAAGATCCTTAGAGTGGGTTATTACTGGTCGTCGATCTTTAAAGATTTTGTTAATGCAGTCAAGTGGCGCCACCCTTACCAGGTGTTTGCACAGAATATGCGCTCGCATCCCACCCCATCACATCCTATTATCATTGTCGGTCCCTTCACCAAGTGGGGGGTGGAATTTATGGATTGCAACCCAACTTCGGTTGGGGGGCACCATCATATTATAGTGGTCGTGGACTATTTCACAAAATGGGAAGAATTTATTCCTACAATTAAATGAAATGGTGAGATGACAGCTTGTTTCATATTCAATCAGATTATCGCTCGGTTCAAGATCCCAAAAGAGCTTGTGACTGACCATGGAAGGCACTTTCAAAACAAGATGATGGACGAGTTAGCTTCGAAACTGGGGTATAAGCAAGAGTACTCTTCTTCTTATTACCCCCAAGTGAATGGTCAGGTTGAAGCCATCAAGAAATCCTTTAAGGACATTCTACAAAGAACTGTTACACAGAGAAAAACCAATTGACACATTATGCTTTACCTTGCTTTGTGAGCTTACTGAACCGCAATTAAGGTTTCCACCGGGTTTTCTCCACATCAACTAGTACATGGGGTGGAGTCGATTTTACCAATTGAATGTGAAATTCCCTCGTTGAAACTAGCCATGGAGCTTTTACCAGAAACTTCTGAATTGAAAGAGTGTTTGTTCTACTTAGATCACCTTGAGGAGCAGTGTCGAGATGCCATAGTGACTCTAGAAATTAATAAGCGTCGTGGCAAGGCTCAATACGATAAGTCTGTCCATGCCCCTAGATTTAATGAAGGTGACTTGGTCCTCTTGTATGACCAAGCTAGAGAACTATTAGGGGCAAGTAAGTTCAACCCCATGTGGCATGGGCACCTATGAGCTAGAAGATTATGAAGGGACTGCCTTGGAGGATCCTAGAAATGGGCTCTATCTCAAAAAATACTATGCCTAACTCTCACCTAAGGTTGATATCATGTATATTATTGTACAGTTTGTATAGTTTGCTTTTTGATCCCCTTGTAGTGTTATCGGTTTGTTGACATGCTTCTTATTTTTGTGGCAGATGTCGACGAAGTCTTCGGTATACTTAGGATTCACTGATGGTGCGAGCCACCATATCTAGAACTTATCTTTGACTACTTGGGTCATCTATGCACCTGAGGGTCATGTGGTGTCTTCAGGAGGTGTGTGTCTCCGGCCATCGTCAAACAATGTTGTTGAATATCGTGTCATGATTAAACTACTACGCGATGCCATTTCCAATGGTATTCGATCTCTTGAAGTTCGCCTTGACTCACAACTAGTTGTATCACAGTTAAATGGTTTGTACTGTATCGGGGATCCTATTTTCAATTACGAAGGTTCTTACGAGTAAGATTGTTAGAATGGAAATTTGACTACATAACATACATTCATATACCTAGGCTTTACAATCATGTTGTTGATTCATATGCAAATTACGCTCTTGATTGGAGTTTGTCACATTCACATTTAAACACACATGTAAATACATCAAGTCGATCACTAATCTCAGATTATTCAATTTGGTTCTTTGTGCCAAAAGTCTATGGTAATGCCTCTTTGATATTGGTCTGTGGGGCAAAGTGATCAAAGGAAAATATTTGAAGAGTATTCCCTTATCTATCTGGCTTAGAGACAGGTGCAAATATGCTACAACACCATCGGATATTTGGAAAAGCATCTCTCAGACACTGCCTTTCATTGTACGAGACCTTGGATGGATGATTGGTAGGGGGGGCGCAAGTTTTCATTGGGATTGATCCCATCGTTGGCATGATGGAAAATACGACCCTATTTGTGGGCTTAATGAGACATCTCCAGCATCAAACTATATTTGTCATAAAACATGCAATTAAGGAGGAAGGGGATACAGACTTTCGATGGAACTCAACACAGGACCTGCAATTGTTCAATGATTGGGCATTGGAATGGAAGGCATATGTCATCGATCTCACCATGGTTGGCATTATATTATTGGATTGCAATGACCACATCATTTGGTGTATGAATAAAAAGAGGGGTGATGTCACTACTTCTTTGCCATATAAAGCATTAGTGGAGAAACACTTACCTTAACATATTTCCCAATGGATGTTGTGGGTCTAGAAGGGTAAGCTCCCATAAAAAATTCAGTGTTTTAGTTGACTAGTCCTAAAATGATAAGACCCTGACTTGGGAAGCATTACAAAAAAGAGGTTTTAGTGGGTCGAGTAGGTGCATTCTTTGTTTTGTTTCTTATGAAACGGTTGACCATCTATTTGGTGAATTTTTTTTCTTCAATAGTGTCTAGAGTGCTCTCATGTTAATGTTGCATGTATCTTTCAAGTAATAGTGTCTGGAGTGATCTCATGTTAATGTTGCGTGTATCTTTCGAGTGGGAGTTTCTAAATTTGGAGGATAACCTGCATCGATGGAAGGACCTCTTTCCATCTCTAATAGATACTCCATCTTTTCTAGGCTACGAATTTGGCCTCCTTTTAGGAGACCAATCTGGCAGCAGAGGTGGTTTGCATTAACATCCTGGCTAGACTTAAGGAGTTTGAATGTGGCTCCTTGTCCTTTACTGCTTGAGTGACTCAACCACCACTTTGTGATAGGTTATTGATTACTGGCTTTTTTTATGGGGTAGAACAAAAAGGATTGTGTGGTGTTGGTATGGTCATTAAGCTGAACAAGAACATTTCTTCAACTTAAGGTGTGATGTGGGTTTTGGAACTAATACTAAGGCAAAATTGGTGGCCCTATGGGGGCTTCTCTGGTTTGCACAATACAAATAGTTGTAGTTAGGCCAAGTTTCGAGGGACTCCAAAGTTATAGTGGATTGGGTCAATCGAAGGACCATATTTATTCCTTGAATCTTTCCCATTGGCTAAGAAGAGTTAGAAGCATTATTGGTTACTTCCCGGGGACTGCCTTTCACCATATTAATAGGGAATACAATAATGAAGTTGATTCACTATCAAAAAAGGCCATTAACAATAAGCTTGCATGCCTCACCTTCGAGGAAATACTTGATGGTATCGTGATAGACTCGGGTGACTTGAGAGTTTAACTCTCTACTATATCATATTTTTTGTGTGTGCCTGCAAATTAAACATATAAGACATCAATTCTGTTTGGAGTTTGATATCATAAAACTGATTTTGAAAAATGACACGAGTGTGTGATTGGGTTGAATGTCCTAAAGTATTTTTATATGTATGATGTTGTAGCAAGCCAGTATGATACAAAACTGAAAGTGTATGAAGCATGTTATCATGGATGAAAACCTAATAGAGACCTCTGCCCGTTTTTGTATTTATGCCACAATTTTTAATATAAAAAATATTGTTTTTTCTTTATGAAAAGAAAATAATATTTAATTTAAGATCTTGAGCCTCGTGTGCGGTGACTTTTACAAATTAGGAATGGGAAAAGCAAAAGATTATAAGGAAATGAAGTGTTACGGGCGGTTGTAGGAAATGACGAACTTCAATGAACTCGGAAGGAGGTGTGAACAAGTTGGGGAAACTAGAATTCAAGATATTGATGAGGAAGATGGATTGCTGCATTGAAGAGAGTTATGAACCTAGTTCTATTTTGAGAACTAAGTTTGTTGCTAAAGAAGCTAGTTCTAATGGTTTGAAAGCCTAGGTTTGATTACTTAGGTTAATAATACTCATATACTTATGAAGTAGAGGATTGATATTTTAATACAAAACTGACTTTATATGTATTATTATTTAATCATTATGGATTAAATGAGAGGACTCTAAAACGTTAAGTTATATAACTAATTTTTGCTTTCAAATTTGGAGACATAAATTAGTTAAGAGCTAGATGTGTGAGGATTTAAATATATTTTTTAACATTTATTAAGATATTAATGGTTAAAGTTATAGGATTTAATTATCGGCCAAAATAAATCCGTAACAACAATATATAAATTAGATTGGACACAAGAATATAAAAAATATCTTTGTCCCGCGATAAATGGGACAACTTTAAATTTCTAAAAAGATTACAGTTGTACTGAATTTTTAACCATGCTTGGATCAAGTGAAAATGGTGAAGAGCATCTCAATCTCTCCCACCATGCTGAAACTCAACTAGGCCCTGAAGAATGCTGCTACATTTCCTCATAAATGAATTTTCTACATGCTGAGAAAGGCGAGCATTGTTCTGAATGCAAAGATAACGAATCTAAGACAATTCCAACCAGCTAAAGAACTGGAAAACTCTCACAAGCACCATGTAAGAGTTGGAGTTGAGTTGAATTAGCTGCTCCTCACGCGAGATAGTCGTTGATAGGAATAGTATACTCGATAATAGGAGTTTGCATGAAGAGACATAAGCAAAAATGATGTTATACATATCCAAATGTGAAGTGTAATTATATTGTAATTGTTGTACTTCAAAGTCTAAAAGCATATTAAAATTTCCTTAGTTTTGGAATTGTAGCCAACAACGAAATCACAAGTTCAGAATTTACAAATCTATCTTTAAAAAAATATACCAATTGTAAAAATAGATCAAATTTCTAATTGTAAATCTTTTTTAGTGGAAATGTTGAAAAAATGTACAGTAATGTAGAGTGTGACTCTTCTAAGCAAAACAAAAGAAGATAAAGCTATCTGTGTTTTTAACTTAACATGTTCCTTACAATGTTGATCAAACTCCAGTTTTGTGTCACTGACCACGACTGAAACCAGCCTAATGTAGAATGTGTCTCTTCTAAGCAAAACAAAAGAAGATAAAACTATCTATGTTTTCAACATAACTTGTTCCTTACAATGTTGATCAAACTCCATTTTTGTGTCACTACCCACGACTGAAACTAGCCTAGATCCAAATCCTAGGCTCTATCAAGCGTTGAGAGGGATCAAATCTCCTGAGGTTCAAACCTCTTCTCAGGTATTCCACTCAAAGAGGTTTGCACCTCGGGAGATTTTATCCCTCTCGGCGCTTGATAGAGCCTAGGATTTGGATCTATGAGAGGATTTCCTACAACCAAATCCTAGGCTCTATCAAGCGCCGAGAGGGATCAAATCTTGGGAGGTGCAAACCTCCTTGAATGCAATACCCACGAGTGAAACCAGCCTGTTTATTAAGATATCAATGGTTAAAGTTATAGGATTTAATTATCGGCCAAAGTAAACCCGTAACAACCATATATAAATTAGGTTAGACACAAGAACATAAAAAATATCCTTGTCCCGGGATAAATAGGCTGAATCTCACGAACAACACAACCATGTCTCAACAATTGCAGGATTTTGATTTGGAACAATTAAATGCAACTCATCATAACTTAGCATTGTAGGAGGGCTTTGGGACATATACACATTGTGACTCTCTGAGACAACTAAAAGGAATGGTCATTAGGTCCAACCTGATTCGAACACATATAAGTATATTTAAAAGCAAAACAACGCATTTCAGCAAAGTGAATATATAACATAAAACAAACAGTCAATTAAAATAATCTATAACTATAAAAAGGTTTGATTAGATTATGAAGAACTCACAGAGATCGGCATTGAAAGGAAAAGAACCAGCTGTATATTTGTTAGGTTAAAATACCGAAGAACTAAATCTAAAAGCGGAAGCTCTGGGATTTTTATTTCACTAATTAAAGACAAGATAAATACAAAGTCAAATGAATTTGCTGGACAAGGATTTGCTCTCTCTTAAGTTAGACGTCTCACCCATTTAATAATTAAAAAAACAAAAACACAGTCAAATAAGTTTATATGGCCATGCGAAGTTTATATATAGAAGATGTAATAATAACATTGAGGATATATATATATAGAAGATGTAATAATAATTTTTTGGAATTTTGAATGTTTTGGAATTTTGAATTTCCAATAACATTGAGGATATATATATATATAGAAGATGTAATAATAATTTGATTTCCAAACTTTTAAAATATTTGATATATGAAATTAATTTTTAAATAAAAATGCAAATAAAACTTACTATCGTAAATGTATATATTAATATGTTAACTTGAATTATTAAGATAATAGATATGGGAAAAAGTGTTTTTAGATGGAAATGTATAAATTTGTATGTTCCATATATTATATATTGAAATGGCCATCCTTAGAAAACATGTACGTTCAAGCCATCCAATGGACTAACAACAAAGTTAACGGTTGACTTTGGTGTTGGTCCGTTGGATGGCCTGAACGTACATGTTTGTTAAGGATGACCATTTCAATATATAGTATATGGAACATACAAATTTATACATTTCCATCCAAAGACACTTTTTCCCATATCTAAACGTACATGTTTTTTAAGCTCAGGCTATTGAAATTCATCCACTAACACTGTAAGTTAACCATGCTTGTCATCATGGACTGCGACGAGGAGCTGGCTGATAAATCTACATATCGGTATTATCCAAAACACGAGAGAACACAATCTGAATGAATATATGATAGAAATTCATTTAGCCTGTCATAACCATAATGAATAAAATGAATAAGGATAAGTTTTTCAAATGAATTGAAATAAAAATAAATCTCACAATCACATCATTGCCGGTCATAGTCAAAATCGAGTACGACAAGGAGTTCGATCATTTCTTCATGTGGGACAACTGATTCTACGACGAAACCAATGGAGAATGCAATGAGAATGAAAAAGATGGAGTTCCAGATCATTTGAATTGAGTTCGAGAATCTTTCTTAGAAGCTTTGGTGATAATCATTTATGAAGAAGAATAAGTTTTTATCTTAGAAAAAGTTTTCAACTTGGGAGATTTGATCCCTCTTAGCGCTTGATAAAACCTAGGATTTGGATCTACGCTGGTTATTGGAAGAGTTATACTTTACTATAATATTGCAAGGTGCAAATTTAATCAACTAAAGATTTGTTAAAATAATACTAGTAGATGCATTGTTGGATTGTAACTCTTTTGTTGGATAAGATAATAAAAAGATTAAAAAAAATTAGTGGACATAGCTCCAAGGTTGAAGTGAACCACTTTCATTAATGTCTTTCTATTGCTATTGCATTTGTATTTTATGTATTTTATTTCTGCTAATTAAACCAAATTAAAGCTTTATCATCTTGTCTTTTTACAGAACACTCTTGTTTTTCGTTATACACAATAATTAGAGCATGGACCATATTACTTAAATATTTTGTTTTATGGGACAATGGCCAATAAAAAATACTCGTGAATGGCTATCTTCCTCATGTAGAAATAGAAAGAAAAGACTTTGCACGCAAGATGCATATTGTCATAGTATAGTGTCATCTTTAATGAATAATGGATATTAGACGATATACATTATATACATGTGATTGTTCACTGAGCTATGGAATAATCTCACATAACAAGCATACATTTGAGTAATAATGTGCACGATTCTACTTGGGAAGATAAAGTGGTCTAACACCTCTTTGTTTAATATTTTGTTTTAAAAGGAAGGGAGTTAATACCTTGTAAAAAGAATAATAACATGGTGTTGTATTAATGTAGAATATTATTATAGCTTTTAATGTATACATACAGAAGATATTAATTAAGACTAGAATTATAATCTATGAATAGATGAAGATGATTATGGGCATATGAATTAAGAGAAAAATATTCCAACTTAGTGGCATTCAATTGGAGGCTACATATATATAAAGAAAAAATGGTTTCATAAAGAGATTAGTTTGATAAGGATTTTGTTGTTAGTCTTTTGACGATATAATAGTGAATCAAATTAAATATCATTTTTATGAGTATGAAAATAGAGTTGTTATCTATCGATAATGATAAAGAGTCTTTTGCACTAACATTCTTGGGTATCTTGATGTTTAAGAAAAAAAAATTATACCCCATTTCAGTGAAGATGGTATGGTGGAAGTTAGGTATGTTACATTATATATATTAACAATGATGAAATTCTACCACATTAACATCAATGAATTTCACACTATGAGAGGAAAAATCATGTATCCATAAACAAGATTATGAATTCTACCACACTAACATTTAATTAATTGATTTTAAACCATGGAATAAAAAAACATATATATTTAAATTCAATGATGAATTAAATTAAATTGTAAACTAACCATATAATTTGTTTTTCTTGTGAATGGGTGGTACACTACTACCCAAAGTAAACATAAACTTTATATACAATATAGAATGAAAAAATATATATACATGTAAAAATAATATAAAGTGATTTTAATAATGTCCAAATCAGTGGCTCAATTAGTTAGAATGAGTTAAACTAGTCTAAGTGATGTGGTAGGTGAGGAAAGGCGCCTTCCCACATGCAGCCATCGACATACTGGCACTAACTAAGTGTAACTGAATGTAACTGACTGTAACTGAATGTAACTGACTCATGACTAGTCACCAACTGAACTCAAATGAAGGAGGTTGGTGCTAGCACTCCCAGTGGCTCCTAAATTTTAGGGATTGGTCTAGGAGGTGCCTAAACTGGATGCATGCAAGTGCGGTCAATGGCAGTTAGCCTCAATTAGTGTTCCCCACACTCTAGTAACTGGTACATGTGGCCTTATTAGGACATGTGGACCCAATGGTACTAGTGACTCAATAATGACTGAAAATACTCCTAATTTAGGCGTAATTGACCAATATGGACAAGGGAGGATTATAATCCTAACATCTCCACCAATGCTAGAAGATTGTATTGTGTAAATCAAGAATGATTCATCAAGTGCAAAAAATATAAGTCCTCCAATAATTGTTTTAATTGCAAAAAACCATTGCATATAGTTGGGTGTAAAGCTAGTGGCAATGTCGAGGACATTTCCACCACGTGGCTCTTGTTTATATTGGAAATAAAAATAAATGATTTGTAAATATGGATTTATTTAAATTTATGGTAAAAATTCAAACATTTAAAAAAATTATATTATATAATTTTGATATAATGTTTATTTTTAGATATAAAAATAAAAATAAAAATGATATTATATAATTTCGATATAATGTTTAACTATTAAGCCCTTTAATGATGGCACATTATCCCCTATATTTTGGTGCATTACATATTATTGATGTTGGCTTGGGTCTATTAGTGGGTTTATTAGATGTCATTATACACCTTTGTTCCCTATATGTAGGAAGGATATATTTTCATTTTAATCATCATTGTATCTTGTCTTGTCTAATGTACTTAGTACTATTATTGAAAAATCTCAATAAATGAGGACACAGATTGTTTCCCTAGTCTACATGCGGCATATCTAGAAAAAAATACTCACAACAATGTATCCTCTCCTTATATTCTCAAATCACTTGAATGTAAAAATTTCTTACCTCACATTGAAGGTGATCCTTTCCTTCTGAATTCTCTTACAATCAGTTGTACCTGCAAAAGAATGTAAATAATAAGATACAAATGTAAAAGGAACAATACAATCTAACAATCTATGCTAATGATCAATGAGAAAAGAAATTGATAACTCACATCAAACACGGATTATTCATGGAAAAGGGAAACATATTTGTATTAATAGAAATCGAGAAGAAAACTACAATGAAAGCCTTAATGTTGAAGCCTTGTTCTCACAATGCTCTTTGACTCACTTCCACAAACTCTACAATCTCTCACTCACAAGACCATACTCTTTTCCTCCTACACCTAGAATGATTCCAACATCATAAAGGTACTTTCTTAATCCTCTCCCCTCTATCATCCATGAGGGTAAGCTTGTAGGCCAAAGAGGGACCAAATGGGTTGAGATTCTTTGGGAGGAAAGTGAGGGATCATCCCTAGATGTTAGGGATACGACTGCCACCTACTCTAGTCAGTTGGGATAAGCCTCCATGAGGAATTTCATTTAGAAGTTTCTTGAAATCTCTTATTTTTTCCATTTTGAGAGTGTTGACGCTCCTTGCACACTAGCATAATGCATCAGGCATGGCCGACACACCTTGTCCAAGTGAAACAAGTGTCATCGGTGATTCTTGTCATTGGGAAAAAGGCGTCAAGTAGGGCTGACGCTTTATGTGAGAAGACAAAGTGTGTCAGAACTACTAGGGTTTAGCAAAAACTCCTCCAAAATATACTTGGGTCGATGGTCTTCAAGGGATTAAGAAAAGTGACACCTTTTGGGTGTAACATAATGTCCCCCAAAGTATGAAGCTAGAGGTAAAAGATAGGTAAAACAATTTTCTAGACATGATTCAAAATCAGAGGAAAAAGAGTGGTGAGAAATGACTTGACACAGTACCAGATTACAAACTATCTGACTCAAATTATGGTTGATGACCAATGTATTGAAGATCCAGGTATAATGACCAAGTCATGGCTACCAATAATACACCGTAGATATATAATAAACAAGACTCAAATTAGACATAGTTGTTGAATATACTATATAGATATATGTCATCCTGACTCAAACTCGAGCATAGCCACCGGACATACACTGTGGATCCATGAAATGGATCGAACATACTCCATCGAAACCAGAGGATCGGCACATATTTAAGTGAATATCTAAACACTCGAGGTCTTCATTTCAATCCCAAATAGTATGATTCTGTCCATGTGAATAGATGTCCTGATGTCGAACATGGTAGAAACCACTTGATTATCATTCCTTGATGTATAGCATTAACAAGCGAAAGGGAAATCACCATTAATGTCAATGATTCCCAAGGTACCCTAGTACATTCCTCCAAATTTTAATAGATGACTTGCAGTCAAGAAATCGACGAAATATTCCAATCAGAGGCCAATGATGAAATCCTACTGCCGAAAGCAAGGAAACTTGCCATTGAGACATGCATGCTTCAAGGTACTTAATTGGTTTATAATACTAATTCCCAAATGATATGCTGGTGTCGATAGGAATAGACACGTCAAAGGAGTTCCATGATGTTTCCCCCATCATCGACACGTAACTTGGAACAAAAGTGATTTTGAAGTGATTTTGATAATGGAACAACCATGTAACTAA
Source organism: Pseudotsuga menziesii (assembly GCA_001517045.1). Taxonomy (NCBI): domain Eukaryota; kingdom Viridiplantae; phylum Streptophyta; class Pinopsida; order Pinales; family Pinaceae; genus Pseudotsuga; species Pseudotsuga menziesii. Next base: position 35,225 of record LPNX010035155.1, read on the forward strand.
CTCATATATGACTGAATCGAAGGAAGGTAAGGTACCTACAGAGGTAGGATATGGTAAATACTCCCCTTAAACATTGAACAGCATGACAAGTGATTTGGAAACATTAACTCAACGAGGCAGAGACTAAAAATAATGCAAAGGTTGGACGATGCATTCTTTGAATTGACTCAAAGAAGTAAAATGACTCATGAAATTGTATCGATTCGATGACAATATGAACACCCAACTATTTGAGATGAAATGCAGACGGGTGCCATGTTCAATGATTACTATAACTTTCCATTAATACAATGAAAAATATTTTCCCATCCCCTTAATTTCCCCATCACTATGAATGAGTACCTCTTTGTTTTTTAACGAGCTTGAAAAGGGTAAAAAAACGCTCAATATAACTCATCAAGTGATGATTCCAACCACATATGTTTTATGAACCTGAGAAAGGAGGGGTTCATTCCTAGAAAAGGGTCCTTCATCGTTTAGTTTTGTGAGTTTGAAGGAGGTAAACTCAACTTTCGTTTCATGTTTAGAGAGTCTGAAATGACTAAGAAGACTCCAAGAATGGACTTTTTCGTAAATTTAGTCCCCAAGGTCCGAAAATATATAAACCGATACCCAGGAGAACCCTTCTAGTCACGATGAGATAAAGTGTACATTTTTTGTAAATAAGTCAAAATGGCCCGAAAAAGGGGTAAACTACCACCGGATAGACGACCTTTCAAATACTTTTACAAGCGTGAAAGAAACAAGTTTACTTGTATATCTGTTCTTATGAGTCTAAAAAGAGTTTAAAGACGACTCCAAGGGGGTTTCCTTTTTCGTATTATGTTTTACGAGTCCGAAAAAGCAATAAAAGTATACTCGATAACTTTTCTATAAGTGTTTAACAAGAATGACTAGGGTATAAAAGGCGCTCTGAACGTTTTCCAGTTTGACATGGAGCATGAAAAAGTCAAAAAGAGACTTCGTCGTAGCCAAAAAATGTCCACTTAAGTCCTGGAATCCTCAAAAAGATCATTAAACTATTTTCACATTTGAAACTATAGAAAACATGGTAAAAACAAACAATATTTAAATATTCAAGTATTATTTGCTATTTTAAAAAACCAAAAAGTGGTATAAAAGTGAAATAGTAAAAAATATTTTACCATTGTTTTTTACCATATGAGTTTTAGTGAAAAATAGTGTTTGGAGAGGCAATCTTGCAACAAGGATTCCGAGATTTATAGACATCCATTCAAAAAACCGTCTGGTCCAAGTAAGAGTTTATCCCTTCTGCTTCATTGATGGTAAAAGTTTTGCATTTCATCATGATTTTTAAGGTTTTTGGGCTAGTTTTGTAAAGGGGAAGAGCACGCCCTAGGCGACAATATTCTCCCTTTTGGAAGGTGCATCGACGCACTCCCTGAAAGGGGAAAGAGCATCGGTATCACTATGTCCTCAAAAGGAAAAGGTATCGTCACTCTATTTTCTCAATGAAAGATCATCATAAGCCTCAAAACTGCGAAAATGATGGTTTAAAGCATGAATTCATTATTTTTACTCCATGAGATGATTCTAATGTGTGTTTTGTGGATGTCCCACAGGTCTTTGAAAAAAATCATGGTAATTTAGAAGGATCATGAACATGAGTTGTATGATTTCCGAGAGACAAATGATATGACACCGTGATGGCTTTGAGGGAGTATGGACTCCTCAAATACTTCATAATTTCGAGCATGAGATCCCATTTTCGCTTATTGGAACACCAGATAAGGTTGTGGAACCTAGAGGAACAAAAATTCTAAGTGGGTATTCATATCCTGACCATTTATGTTGAGGATGTCTACTTCTTTTCCGTACTTTCTAGGAGAGGGAGTCTAGTGTCACTCTCTGGTCTACAAGGGGGGGAGATGACTATTGATGACCTTATTGACGAGCACTACGTGATTGGAACTAGGTCTCAAGGAGGTAAACTTCTCATCAAACAAATCATGGATAGGACTTTAATGGCAGTTGTAACCATCGAGAAGGTGGAGGGTAGTAGGGATTCCCACCAGACAACTCGATTCCACAAGTTATATCCATTGGAGTGTATGGATCCAATTATCTTTAACTGGAGTGAGGGGCTTCTAGTGAGACTCAAAGATCAACTCACAAAGTGTCGCCTAGGATACCTCAAGCAACTTGGCTATGGTGCCATAGTAATGTCTTTATTTTTGGAGAGGGTCCCTTTTCTACGCCCTCGGGTACTACTAAACATGTTAGAGGCTCAGGATCCATGGATGTTGAGGTGGGTAGAATCCATGGCTCGTCATGGAGGTGGTTGGGGGCGCACATTGACCTATGGTTCATTATTCTTCATCTGGCTACATGGCCAAATTCTGATGGTGCAAGATTATGCTTATACAAGGACCGATTTCAAAGGTGACCCTAATCTACCCTTACCTGAGGATGATCAATGAGATGATAGAGGTAAGAAACATGTCACTTTCATTGTGTTTTTCATTTTCTAGTTATATTTCATTGTTTTGTTATTTTGTGATACTAAGACATGGTATGCTACTTTACAGGTCCATCACGACCTATTGGAGCATCTCCCATTGAGAGGCGAGGGGTGGTAAGGGAGATTTCCATCTAGAACGTGGAAGCAGAATAAGAGTTGTAGGAGATTGAAGACAACCTGCATAGATTGGCGTTCAACGTTCCATACATCTCCATTGATGGCCTTCCTCGACGTTATCAACTCTACATGTAGGGGTGTCAAGCAGGTTTGGGAAGTTACTTCGTAGGGTAGCTCGTCCGTTGACATGCTTCCAAGAGCACAAGGATTAATCTAGAGTGACTTTGACTTGTATTATCATTACTGAAATATTTGAAGCTTAAAACTTTTGACCATTTTGATATACGAAAAACTTGATAGTTTCATATTTTGCCTTGCTATCCATTATTTTTATATATATATAAACAACTTTTTACAGAAATGTGTGTCTATGTGATGTGTTTGTACATGAATGGATAATTATTATGTGTTTTTGTGATATTTATACATGTGATCAATCTTAAATGAACACTAAACACGAGCTAAGTACCAGTCCAAAACATAATTAGTGAACAAATCAGTCACTACATTCAAATGTCTTGGGATATGTTGATACAAAACAAACTCAAAAGACATTTCAAGAAGTCAAAATATTCAAAACATTCAAAGAAGTAAGGGGTTACAAGTCGTATAGACCCGGTTCAATTGATACACAACCAATTTAGAATCTAAATAAACCCTAACATGACACACATCATTGGTTAAATATTCAATTAATAACCCAATCACTGCATGATACTCTACAATATTGTTCATAGTGGGACCTAAAAAGTTCCTCCCGAGCTTACCAATTCACCAGTAGGAGAATAAGTTACCCAATCTGTTGATGTGAGGTTTAAGATATGTCAGATAGCACCATCTATGAATCTAGAGTAAGTGGTCATATGTTCATTCAAGCATAACACTATATAAGTAGAATTACATAATATGAATCCTACATTCATAATAAAACAAAAATCCAAACTAGACACTACACACTCTATAAACAATATTTACAAGGTATCTATGCTAGATTTCCTTGGCATAGTACCTCTTAAGGTATATCCCATTTTGGGGCTCACTCAAGGGTATCCCATCATTGTCTACAAGTTCATAAGCTTCTTTCTCTAAACCACGACTTACAGCATACGGCCCATGCCACATGGATTCCAATTTGCCACCTCCAAATTTATCGTGTTTCTGGTAATATGTCATGACCAATTAACCTTCATTGAATATGCGAGGTTGAATGGATCAATCATACCGAGATTTAATCTATTGTTTGTGCACCTCATTAGTTAAGGTTGCATCCTGACGAGTCTCATCGATTTTGTTCAGATACAAGAAACGTTCTACCTATATAGTGGTATTGGGTAGTAATTGCACATCAAGTTTTAGAGACGAGATCTCACACTCGATAGGAAGAGTAGCCTCCATCCTGTACACCAATTGGAATGGGGTAAAACCGATGGATGTCTTGACATTCATCCTATAAGCCCATAATGCAGAAAATAGTTGCAAATGCCAACTAGACTTCGATTTTCCTACCATCCGTTGAAGCATGGTTTTCAATACTTTGTTGATAGCTTCAACCTGGCCATTGGCCTATGTGTAGTAGGGTGTGGAGTTGTCATGGGGAAAACCTAGTTTGGAACTTAATTTCGACATCATCTGGTTTTGAAAATGTGAACCATGATCAATCACGATGGATTTTGGGAATCTGAACCTAGCAATAATGTGGTCAAAGAGAAAAATGGCATCAATTTTACCGTCTTTGCTCTATGTAGGAATAGCCTTATCCCATTTTGTAAAATAATCAACAGCTATGATGATGTAACCATGACCCTCAGCTGAGGTAGGATTACAATGCATGAGTTCGATGCCCCATTTCGTGAAGGGACCTACAACAATGATGGGATGTAACAACTCTGGGTGGGTGCGCTTTTTTTATTTGAAAAGTGGTAAGGGTGGGAATTTTTTATGCCTTCCATACAATCTTTTTGAAGATTGAGGGCCAAAAATACCCAGCGCGTAGTACTTTTTGGGCAGTATCCATCCCATAAAGATGACTTCCACAAGCTCTAGAGTGAAAGTCATTCAACACTATTTCAACCTCATCGTGAGTCAAGCAACGTAGTAAAATCGAATCAACACCACAACGATACAATGTATCATTTAAAATTAGGTAATATCTGGTGTGATGATGAATACGACGACGTTCGTCTCGAGTTTCATTTTCTTGAAAGTGTTGAGTTTGGAGATATAGAATTAAATATCCATACAACACTATTTGAAGATTGAGGTCCAAAAATACCCAACGCGTAGTATTTTTTGGGTAGTATCCATCCCAGAAAGATGACTTCCACAATCTTTAGAGTGAAATCCATTCAACACTATTTCAACCTCATCATGAGTCAAGAAACGTCGTAAAATTGAATCAACGCCACAACGATACAATGTATCATTTAAAATGAGGTAATATCTGGCATGATGATGAATATGACGACGTTTGTCTCGAGTTTCATTTTGTTGAAAGTGTTGAGTTTGGAGATATAGAATTAAATATCCATACCAAGGATCGGACGTACTAATGAGAAACAAGGATCCATTGGGAAATGAATCAAAGGGTTGAATTTACTCAATAATACGGGGAAGATCACACATCAATTCCATGAAGACTATAGACTTCTTTGAACTGGATTTTGCAAATTCTAATTCGAACTCCTGAAGAATGACAATCCACCAAGAATATATTCCCCCAAGTACTTGATGATTCAATATGTAATACATGGGGTTATAATCTATGTACACAGTAGTTGTGTGGTGCAGAATGTAATGATGAAACATCTGGACTGCGATGACCGTAGCCAGAGCTAACTTCTCAACATGTGAGTAACATGTTTCAGAGTCAATAAGACTCTTACTCAATTAATAAATCACATGTTATTGGTTGTTGTCATCAGTTTGAACTACCACATGTCGATGGTAGTTAAATATGTAGCCACACACAAGGAATAATCCTTAGTATAGTTAGGTGGTTGCAAGACAGGTGCATGTGTAATGACATGTTTGAGAGTATCACATGCACATTGTGCAAGATCGTCCCAAAAAAAGGTGTGTCCTTTTTAACCAAACACATAAAATCATGTGTTTTTTCGGCGTAGTTGCATACAAAATGACGCAAAAATTTTGACTTCACTTGCAAACTTTGAAGTTCAATGATATTGGTAGGCGCTGGCAGGGACAAAATAGCTTCAATGTTCAGAGGGTCTATATGTATTCCATCCTTGGAAACAATGAATCCAAGTAATCATCCTGTCTCAACAAAAAAAACACATTTGTGTGGATTTAACCGAATGTTGTAATGGTAACATCTAACAAAAATGTCTCTCAAATGATCAACATGATGTTCTCGATGTCGTGAATGAGCAGGTAGATCATCAAAGTACAATTACACAATATGTTTAATGTCATGGAAAACATAATACATTGTGTTATAGATGGATTTTACACACTCAGTAGATCAGATTTTTTATGGCCTGTCCATGTCCATATGCAGACTCTTTGAACCCCCTTTGCTCAGTATTATATTGATGCTATAGAAAATCCCTTAAAAAGTCATATTTAGAGGTATACGCGGGTCACCAACCTACTGCCCGTGTGTACACTCAGCTTTCTCTAGTATGACCCGTGTACATCAAGAAATGTGCTCAAAAATAAATATTTGGAGTTTTACCTCATCAAGTAATGAATAACTTGGCCCTTGACATTCCATATGCCTGGAAACGCTCTGACTCGACCCTTCACTTCTCATTGAAGGGCTATATATTGAACTACTTGGAAGCATTGAAGGAGGAGAACTTGTGAGAGCAAAGAAATTACAGTGGAATTGTGCGCCATTTTTGCATACTTGAGTCTTCATCTCTTTGTCCTTGGACCAGCCATTAGTGCTCTTTCCAAATCTTTCCTTTGTCTTGTGAGATTTCCTTGATATGGAGGATTGAAGTGGTGGAGGCCTAGGTGGGGGACTCATTTTCTCGATTTCGATGAGGTGTCGATAGGGGTTTTCATTTGTATCTTTGTTTGCATTAATAGAAATATCCATTTCACGTCTATTATATGCGTAACTATGAATATTTGTATCCATGGATGTAGTTTCTTTGATTATATATTGGATTTTTCTATGTTAGATTAGGTTCTAACACTTAATATCTATCATGCTTGTGTATTTTGTTATTGTTGAGTACGGAATGTAGGTACAAGTGTGATTGAAAGCTCAACGTGGATCTTCTACAAACGTCCGGAATAAGGTACGCTTCTCATCCCTTAGTGTTAGACCTGTTTATATCTTTAGAATATTGGAAATGGACCGATTCTTGGTGTCATACTGTCTGTTGTGGTGCATCCCAAGCCATAGGAAGTTTTCTCTGTAACAAAATCGATGACTCCACTATGGACTTTCCTTTTTATTGGTGTTTGGGTGAAAAATGTACGTGATTTTCTATCTGCTTCTCTGTGTTTATGTGTCGCGTTCTAAAGTGTGTTATCCCATTGGAATTTCTTTGAAGCAATTTGAGTCTTAGCATACCTTTTTACCACCTATCTATTGTTATACACGGGTCATAGATTCAATAGTCGTGTATACATGCAGGCTGTAATACTTACAGCCGTGCATACACGCGGGTTTTCTGTGAACAGTCACGTACAACCATATTTTTTATTGATATATTGATGTTGGGGAGATTCTATGTGGGTTGTGAGTGTTGTTGAGTCTTCTTGGGTCCCTGTAGTGCTAGTTTACTGCTTCTCTGGTCACAAGAGCTGTCTTTTTCTTTTTTTTTCCTTAAAAGTTGTTCTTGTCATTTATCTCCTTTTTATTTTATTATTAGTGCATTAGAATTCTTGGTCTCAGTGTCTTTCTTGGCATGTGTCTTATACTTGCTACAGGGCTTGGAAGTTTTCTAGATTATGTTTATTGCATATTCATAAGATTTATGATCAAAATACAAAAATACTATTATTTTTGGCATGTTTTGCATTATGCATTTGCATTGAAATGGTACTTGCATTACATTTACTTAGATGAAGTAGTATTCATGATTTCATATAGGAATGATTGTATTGGCATTTGAAGAAGAAATTTGTGCATTTCATGTAGTGGCATACCCCTTTTTCATATTGAAAGGAAAATTGCACTTGGCATTGTTTTTTAGGTGTGCATATTTATTTCACTATTGAGTCATAATATCACTAGTTGCACGTCCATTACCCTTAATTAATAATATCCATTAAAATTGACTCTTAACTTAAAATTGATTACAATTTCTATTTCATAGAGGTGCACCAACAAGCTTAGGTTGTAAAGTCTTGGAATAGGGTGTTGTGAGTAAATTTTTCCAAGACTATGAAACAAAACAATTAGGTGTTTGTCCAGGTGAGAAGTAAAATCCTTGGTATAATTAGTGTTCTCATGAGGCTCCTCTTTCACAGGAGATAAGCACGAGGCAACACACACGTTAGTGGTGGGGATATCCCCTTGCCACTTCCTATTGAGCGCTGGATATATTTCCCGGATCTTATTCGTATCTAGGGGATTTTGAAGTACCTTTGGTAATTTCGAGCTTCGAGATTTGTTACCCTGCCCATATGGTATATCTCGCCTGGGATTTTCCGCCTGAGCATTGTTTATATTGGGGTGACCTTAGTTTCCTTACCTAGGTATTGCAGGGGGTACATACAGAGGTCATTATGTGAGTGTCCTGGCCAGGTAGGAGTCAGAAAGCATATGCGTTGAATCTAAGGGCCACTATAATTTGTTACACACCTATTCTTGTAGTCTATGGGAGTCTCAATCCTCTGCTAGGTGAGACATACCTACTGCATTCAGGAGCTCACTTATCATCCCTCTTGGCTTGTTTGCATATCACTTAGATTTACTTAAGGGTGTGCTCTTTGTGCGCTAGCTTGCTTTAAGGATAGAAATTTGTTGAGTCTTTTTATTTTTGTGGATTCATTGTGGATAGAGCTCCAATTCTTTGTCGATCTCAACGTTTAGAATGGATTTATCCCTGTGGCTCTCCTCCTCCTCTTAAGAATAGGACTAGGCATTCTAGGCGAACTTTTACACATTGTGATTTACACACTATTTTCACCGTGAGTAATACATCTGAGCTCCTAGAACTCCCTCCTTCTCCATCCTATGGAATGGGGAATGCTACTGTTTTGAGACCCGGGACTCCGGTTAACATCGACCCTCGTGGGGCTAGTACTTCCTATAATACACGACCCCAGCTGTCATATTTTGTAGCTGCCTACCGGAGGTCTTCCTCGGGAAGGTCGAGTAGTGAGACTCATCACATTCCCTCTAGCACAAGTCCTTTTAGGTTTGGCATTCCAGACGTTACTGATATTATTATGTCATATATTTTTTATCCTGGCATGGATCCAGGTGTTGGGCCCAGGGGCACTTCAACCCCTTTCCTTGCCGATATATTTGGGAGTGCTCATATTTCACCTTCCGCTCCATTTGTGGGATAATTTTTGCACCCTTCATCCGGGAATAACACCATTGTTCATTCACATGGAGGTGACCATAGACATGTGAACGTTGGGGGAAAAACTTACATTCCATCTTATGCCCCATTGTCCACCACACATGTTCCTTCAAATGCCTTCCTTATGTCATACCCTCCTCATATCCCACAAGGTCCTTTGGAACGTGGTGATGCATCTAACCATGTTACTCCCTCTTCATCCAGTGTTGTTGCATTGGGAGGTTACATACCTCCTTATATGTCCGGGAGTCAACAAACCTATCAATCCTATAATTATGGTTACATGGTGCCTCATCTTCAAGGTACATCAAACTATCACATTGCCTTGCATACTTTTATGGGTCATACGGGAGGGGGTTACTATCTGACTGGCAAAGGCCATGGCCTTCACTACAATAATCCTTATGTGAACCAACCTTTTCATGGAGCATGGAACCATATGGCACAACCTAGGCCCCCTTTCTTAGCTACGTTGAATTTTCCTGACCTTTTAAAGTTGAAAAATGGTCAGGTATCTGATGATCCGATGTGGTCGGTTGTTCCTGCCAAGATTCCTTCAAATATACTAAAGTTTGAAGGTAAGAGAGGTGAGGACCCTGGAGAGCATGTGACTAATTTTTACCTCTAGTTCTCTTAGAACTCATTGAACCATGACTTTGTTCGTCTACGACTGTTTCAACACACCCTCATGAGTCCTGCCGTGAAACGGTATATAAAGTTGCATGTAGGCACATATCGGATGTTTAATGACTTAGCCTTGACATTTCTTAACCACTTTCAGCTACCGGTACATTACGTTGTCAGCATCGAGCTCTTGTCAAAATTTTGTAAAGACAAAACCACACACATCTATGATAATATTCAAGAGTGGCGCAGACAAAAGAGGTTAATTAAGGCCAACATTCCACCCGATTTTTTGTTGGAATGGTTCCTCAAATCTGTATTTCCTTATATCGTGAAGGATGTTTCGACATCTGGAGTAATGAATAAGGAGAAGGCTATATTTAGAGCTCAACAGTTAGACTTGATTTGTGCTCAGTCTGGGTTCCTTTATGAGAGTATCCCTGACGCACCATGGTCAAACTTTGAACCTAAGTTTAAACCTGGGCCACATGTTGATGTATTGTTGGCTCCGCGAGTACCAAAATCATAGACCATGTTACGAGTCAAACGTGAATTTTTTCTATTTATTAGTCTACGAACGAATAAGCTACGAATTCGTCCAATCGGTGGATGTGATCTTGGTACATTAGTTGGACCAGAAGAGTAACCAACAATTCGAAAGGAATAGAGAAAAGGGAAGAAACAATAAAAGGGATGGGAATAGGAAGGATAACCTGAATGATGACAAGAATGGTGATAATGTTTGGGGGGTGAAGAAACCTAAGAGGAAGGTTAAATTCCCTTGCAATATTTATGGGGGAGACCATCTCACATACTTGTTCCCTTGTATTGAATACGCCTTTAATTTTGTCACACAGAGCCCAGTTGTGTTTACTAACCCTTTATCGAATAATCAATATATGGCTTCAAGGAACGTGGACATCGGAAGTACTTTCAGTGGGCATCAAAACCCATCGAGTGCAGAAGGTGGCCATGGTTGTATCAACATGATGTCAATAGCTAACGTTGTGACTCATTCTAAAGATTATGGTCTGTCACAACCCAACTTGGGTAACAAGCCTACATATCCTAAGAGTCCTTTGCATACCGATAAGCCTGAAGTTATACCTCATATACCTAAGGGAGTCCTAAAGCGCTTGTGGCGAAATACTAATGCTCAAGCCGCTCAACATTATTCTATTGTCGAGGACTTGGGTCAGATTCCCTGTGCGATGTAAGCTATTGAAGTACTTCAGACTTGTCCTTCACAGAGGAGAGATTTGTCGACTACTCTTGGGATGGTTGATCCTAATCCTTCCACAATAGTTGGATTTGAAACCCATGAGGTCTAGCATCGCTTGCCTTACCATGTGGCTTTCTTAGTCCATGTGGATTGTCTAAATAACATGATCAAACACACAGTCGTTGATGAAGGTGTTGCGGTCTCTGTGATATCTCTGGCTTGTTGGAAAGGACTTGGCTCACCCACGTTGTCGAACTCTATGACTATGTTGATCGCATTTGATGGACGTTCATTTCAGATGCATGGTATCGTTGCCTCTCTTCAATTCCAGCTTGGAGGGAAGACCATGTCAATCCAGGTTGAGGTGGTTGATGTGCCCTTTGACTACAATATTTTAATGGGTCGGAACTAGATTTATGCTATAAAGGCGATCATGTCTTATGTTTTTCGTGTCATTTGCTTCCCTTTTGAGGATCAGATTGTGACAATTGATCAAATGTCATTCGATAATTCCAATTCAATTGCATCATCGGGATCCACCATCCCAGCTATTGATAATTCTCAACCAACAACTGAGAATGTTGGTGTTGGAATGTACTCGTCGTTCATGGGATATTTCAATATTTCAGCACCAATCCTAGCTATTGGTTTCACTCTTGGTAGTGATTCGTTGTTGTTGGGTTTGGTTCCATTTCACACTACGTATTTGTTTAACCCTTGGACTCTCCCTTCTCCGATAACTTCGGATGAAGACCCTAGACCTACCAATATGGAGATGTTGTCTGCATCAGAGGTTGTTTATCAATATATTCTTGATCAGGGATGATTTTAAGGAACCATACTTATTTAAAAGTGTATAAATGTTGGCAAATCTTACCAATTCTTAAAACGCCAACTATAAAATGTTTGGTGATATTTTTCAAAAAATATTTTAATTTCCAAGGATTTTATATCTTTTATATAATAATTTGGCGATTTTTAGGGTGAAAAAAGTTTACCCCATCAAAATTGGGCGAAACAGGGCTTCAAAAAATGCAAAATAGCAAATCTTTTTTTGGAGAAAAACCCCTAAAAATAGCCCATGGGCTAAAATTCACCCCTAAAATTATCCCTTTTCTTGATCTCGTTGTAGACACCGGTCCTTCCTCTTCGCGGACGAAATAGGAGGATCTCTTTGCACTTCCTCCTTGGGATGTTGCGTCGTAACGCTCGCATGATTTCCTCAATGATGTTTTTCCTTCAGATGAAGTGATTCTTGAGGCCATGTATGGTCCTGAATGACCTTGGGAGGACTTGCACCATCGCTCTTACTTCCTCCAGGAGCTTGAACGGATCGAGCATGATGACTTTAGGACGATCCTTAGCGAGAATGTCGGTTATCCCATCGTCCCATTAGGAACTCATGGTTTATATGTCGAAGGGAACATGTATAATCTATCTCCTATGATTTCCATCAACAATTCTCAAAATCCTGGCAAGATTGAGAATGTTTACATTGGTGTCGATTGTTCTCCCGATGAAATTAAGATATACACCGAGCTTTTTAAAGAATTTCAATAAGTTTTTGCATGGTCATATGACGAGATGTCAGGAATAGACCCTCATATTGTTGAGCATGGATTGAAAAATATCCTGATACTAAACTTATTTGATAGCGTTTACGCATGATAAACCCTTGTAAGGCGCCTACCATTAAGGATGAGATAGAAAAGTTACTCAAAGTTGGATTTATCTATCTGGTGCCCTTGACTGAATGGGTAACCAATCCCATTCTGGTGGATAAGAAGCAGGGAACCATCTGTGTGTGCACAAACTTCAGAGAGCCAAATAAAGCTTGTCTGAAAGATCATTTCCCCACACCATTCATAGACCATATTTTGGATGAGTGTGCTGGGAGAGAAGTATTCTAATTTATGGACAGTTTTTCAGGGTATAATCAAATCCAAATTAAACCCGAGGACCAACAAAATACTACTTTCATTTTCCCTGGGGTACATTTGCATACTGGAAGATGCCTTTCGGCCTTAAAAACGTTGGACCTACCTTTCAGTGTGATATGACCTTTTCTTTCCACGACCTTAAGCACACTATCAATTTTTTTCTGGATGATTTAACTGCTCACTCTCGTCTGAGAGTGGATCATCCAGACCATTTGCACTTGTTTTTTGAAAGATGTTGTCATTATCAAATCCGGTCAAACCCTCAAAAGTGCATCTTTTGTGTTAAATTGGGTCTTTTATTAGGGTTTATCATATCCAAGGAGTTGATTAGGGTCGATTCCTTGAAGGTTGAGACAATACTACGATTAGGCTCCCCCGTGTACAATTAGACATATTCAAAATATCCAAGGGATGGCTAACTTATTACGAACATTTGTCGTCAATTTTTCCAATTTGACCAAGGGTTTTATGTGCCTTTTGAAGAAGGATACTCCATTCATATGGGATGAGCGAGCCTTGGAGTCCTTCGATGCACTTAAGAAATCCTTGGCATTGTCCCTTGTGCTTATTCCACTTGACTATAGCCATAATTTCCTATTATATGTGGTCGCGTCTCAAGAGACAATTGGGATGGTTCTGGTTCAAGAGAGCGACGAGCTCCAGGAGCACGTTATCTACTATCTTAGCCAGAATCTCATTGATGCAGAACTTCAATATAGTCACCTTGATAAGCTATCCTTAGGAACTATTCATGCAGTACAATGGTTGAGACATTATATACTGCTTCACCAGACTACGGTCATAGCTCATATCAATCCATTTCAGTTTTTCTTGACTAGACGAATAATAGGGGGGAATACAATAAATGGATTGTTATTTTGCAAGAATTTGATCTTGAGTTTGTTTCGACAAAGTTGAAGAAGTCGTTAGTTTTTGCTGAGCTCATGTCAGATATCCTTAGTCTGGATGAAAATGAGATCCATGAGGATTCGTTTGTGGATGAGCATATCTTCTTCATTTCAATCGCGGACCATTGGTATGGTGATATCATCATCTATCTTCAGACTTTGAAGGTTCCTCGTCACCTCTCGTGGGATGAAAGATGACACTTATGACATAATGCTAAGAACTACCTTATTATCGATGACACATTGTATCGTCAGGGGGTGGATTTCATTTTGCCTTGACGTTTAACCCATGATGAGGCTGAGACTGTGCTGAATGATTCCCACGGTGGGGCGTGTGGTGGTCATTTATCTGGGCTTGCTACAACTCAAAAGATCCTTAGAGCGGGTTATTACTGGTTGTCGATCTTTAAAGATTGTGTTAATGCGGTCAAGCGGTGCCACCCTTACCAGGTGTTTGCACAGAATATGCGCTCGCATCCCACCCCATCACATCCTACTATCATTTTCGGTCCCTTCACCAAGTGGGGGGTGGAATTTATGGATTGCAACCCAACTTCGGTTGGGGGGCACCATCATATTATAGTGGTCGTGGACTATTTCACAAAATGGGAAGAATTTATTCCTACAATTAAATGAATTGGTGAGACGACTGCTTGTTTCATATTCAATCAGATTATCGCTCGGTTCAGTATCCCGAAAGAGCTTGTGATCGACCATGGAAGGCACTTTCAAAACAAGATGATGGACGAGCTAGCTTCAAAACTGGGGTATAAGCAAGAGTACTCTTCTTCTTATTACCCCCAAGCGAATGGTTGGGTTGAAGTCGTCAATAAATCCCTTAAGGACATTCTACGAAGAACTGTTACACAAAGAAAAACCAATTGACACATTATGCTTTACCCTGCTTTGTGAGCTTACCGAACCTCAGTTAAGGTTTCCACCGGGTTTTCTCCACATCAACTAGTACATGGGGTGGAGTCGATTTTACCAATTGAATGTGAAATTCCCTCGTTGAAACTAGCCATAGAGCTTTTACCAGAAACTTCTGAATTGAAAGAGTGTTTGGTCTACTTAGATCACCTTGATGAGCAGTGTCAGGATGCTATAGTGGCTCTAGAAATTAATAAGCGTCATGGCAAGGCTCAATACGATAAGTCTGTCCATGCCCATAGTTTTAATGAAGGTGACTTGGTCCTCTTGTATGACCAAGCTAGCGAACTATTAGGTGCGGGTAAGTTCAACCCCATGTGGCATGGGCGCCTATGAGCTAGAAGATTATGAAGGGACTGCCTTGGAGGATCCTAGAAATGGGCTCTATCTCAAAAAATACTATGCCTAACTCTCACCCGAGGTTGATATCGTGTATATAATTGTACAGTTTGTATAGTTTGCTTTTTAATCCCCTTGTAGTGTTATCGGTTTGTTGACATGCTTCCTATTTTTGTGGCAGATGTTGAGGAAGTCTTTGGTATACTTAGGATTCACTGATGGTGCGAGCCACCATATCCATAACTTAGCTTTGGCTACTTGGGCCATCTATGCACCTGAGGGTCATGTGGTGTCTTCAGGAGGTGTGTGTCTCCGGCCATCGTCAAACAATGTTGTCAAATATCGTGTCATGATTGAACTACTACGTGATGCCATTTCCAATGGCATTCGATCTCTTGAAGTTCGCCTTGACTCACAACTAGTTGTATCACAGTTAAATGGTTTGTACTGTATCAGGGATCCTATTTTATTACGAAGGTTCTTACGAGTAAGATTGTTAGAATGGAAATTTGACTACATAACATACATTCATATACCTAGGCTTTACAATCATGTTGTCGATTCATATGCAAAGTACGCTCTTGATTGGAGTTTGTCACATTCACATTTAAACACACATGTAAATACATCAAGTCGATCACTAATCTCAGATTATTCAATTTGGTTCTTTGTGCCAAAAGTCTATGGTAATGCCTCTTTGATATTGGTCTGTGGGGCAAAGTGATCAAAGGAAAATATTTGAAGAGTGTTCCCTTATCTATCTGGCTTAGAGACAGGTGCAAATATGCTACAACACCATCGGATATTTGGAAAAGCATCTCTCAGACACTGCCTTTCATTGTACGAGACCTTGGATGGATGATTGGTAGGGGGGGTGCAAGTTTTCATTGGGATTGATCCCATCGTTGGCATGATGGAAAATACGACCCTATTTGTGGGCTTAATGAGACATCTCCAGCATCAAACTATATTTGTCATAAAACATGCAATTAAGGAGGAAGGGGATACAGACTTTCGGTGGCTCTCAACACAGGACTTGCAATTGTTCAATGATTGGGCATTGGAATGGAAGGCATATGTCATTGATCTCACCATGGTTGGCATTATATTATTGGATTGCAATGACCACATCATTTGGTGTATGAATAAAAAGAGGGGTGATGTCACTTCTTCTTTGGCATATAAAGCGTTAGTGGAGAAACACTTACCTTAGCATATTTCCCAATCGATGTTGTGGGTCTAGAAGGGTAAGCTCCCATCAAAAATTCAGTGTTTTTGTTGATTAGTCCTAAAATGATAAGACCCTGACTTGGGAAGCATTACAAAAAGGAGGTTTTAGTGGGTCGAGTAGGTGCATTCTTTGTTTTGTTTCTTATGAAACGGTTGACCATCTATTTGGTGAATTTTTTTTCTTCAATAGTGTCTAGAGTGCTCTCATGTTAATGTTGCATGTATCTTTCAAGTAATAGTGTCTGGAGTGATCTCATGTTAATGTTGCATGTATCTTTCGAGTGGGAGTTTCTAAATTTGGAGGATAACCTACATCGATGGAAGGACCTCTTTCCATCTCTAATAGATACTCCCTTGGATACTCCATCTTTTCCAATCTAGGAATTTGGCCTCCTTTTAGGAGACCAATCTGGTGGCAGAGGTGGTTTGCATTAACATCCTGGCTAGACTTAAGGAGTTTGAATGTGGCTCCTCGTCCTTTACTGCTCGAGTGACTCAACCACCACTTTGTGATAGGTTATTGATTATTGGCTTTTTTATGGGGCAGAAAAAAAAGGATTGTGTGGTGTTGGTATGATCATTAAGCTGAACAAGAACATTTCTTCAACGTAAGGTGTGATGTGGGTTTTGGAACTAATACTAAGGCAAAATTGGTGGCCCTATGGGGGCTTCTCTGGTTTGCACAATACAAACAGTGGTAGTTAGGCCAAGTTTCGAGGGACTCCAAAGTTATAGTGGATTGGGTCAGTCGGAAAGACCATATTTATTCCCTGAATCTTTCCCATTGGCTAAGAAGAGTTAGAAGCATTATTGGTTACTTCCCGGGGACTGCCTTTCACCATATTAATAGGGAATACAATAATGAAGTTGATTCACTATCAAAAAAGGCCATTAACGATAAACTTGCATGCCTCACCTTCGAGGAAATACTTGATGGTATCGTGGTAGACTCGGGTGACTTGAGAGTTTAACTCTCTACTATATCATATTTTTTTGTGTGTGCCTACAAATTGAACATATAAGACATCAATTCTGTTTGGAGTTTGATATCATAAAACTGATTTTGAAAAATGACACGAGTGTGTGATTGGGTTGAATGTCCTAAAGTATTTTTATATGTATGATGTTGTAGCAAGCCAGTATGATACAAAACTGAAAGTGTATGAAAGCATGTTATCATCGATGAAAACCTGATGGGGACCTCTACCCGTTTTTGTATTTATGCCACAATTTTTAATATAAAAAATATTGTTTTTTCTTTATGAAAAGAAAAGAATATTTAATTTAAGATCTCGAGCCTCGTGGGCGGTGACTTTTACAAATTAGGAACGGGAAAAGCAAAAGATTATAAGGAAATGAAGTGTTACGGGCGGTTATAGGAAATGACGAGCTTTAATGAACTCGGAAGGAGGTGTGAACAAGTTGGGGAAACTAGAATTCAAGATATTGATGAGGAAGATGGATTGCTGCATTGAAGAGAGTTATGAACCTAGTTCTATTTTGAGAACTAAGTTTGTTGCTAAAGAAGCTAGTTCTAATGGTTTGAAAGCCTAGGTTTGATTACTTAGGTTAATAATACTCATATACTTATGAACTAGAGGATTGATATTTTAATACAAAACTGACTTTATATGCATTATTATTTAATCATTATGGATTAAATGAGAGGACTCTAAAACGTTAAGTTATATAACTAATTTTCGCTTTCAAATTTGGAAACATAAATTACTTAAGAGCTAGATGTGTGAGGATTTAAATATAATTTTTAACATTTATTAAGATATTAATGGTTAAAGTTATAGGATTTAATTATCGGCCAAAATAAATCCGTAACAACAATATATAAATTAGGTTGGACACAAGAATATAAAAAATATCTTTGTCCCGCGATAAATGGGACAACTTTAAATTTCTAAAAAGATTACAGTTGTACTGAATTTTTAACCATGCTTGGATCAAGTGAAAATAGTGAAGAGCATCTCAATCTCTCCCACCATGCTGAAACTCAACTAGGACCTGAAGAATGCTGCTACATTTCCTCATAAATGAATTTTCTACATGCTGAGAAAGGAGAGCACTGTTCTGAATGCAAAGATAACGAATCTAAGACAATTCCAACTAGCTAAAGAACTGGCAAACTCTCACAAGCACCATGTAAGAGTTGGATTTGTGTTGAATTAGCTGCTCCTCACGCGAGATAGTCGTTGATAGGAATATTATACTTGATAATAGGAGTTTACATGAAGAGACGTAAGCAAAAATGATGTTATACATATCCAAATGTGAGGTGTAATTATATTGTAATTGTTGTACTTCAAAGTCTAAAAGCATATTAAAATTTCCTTAGTTTTTGAATTGTAGCCGGCAACGAAATCACAAGTTCAGAATTTACAAAGCTATCTTAAAAAAATATACCAATTGTAGAAATAGATCAAATTTCTAATTGTAAATCTTTTTTAGTGCAAATGTTGAAAAAATGTACAGTAATGTAGAGTGTGCCTCTTCTAAGCAAAACAAAAGAAGATAAAACTATCTGTGTTTTCAACTTAACATGTTTCTTACAATGTTGATCAAACTCCAGTTTTGTGTCACTACCCACTACTGAAACCAGCCTAATGTAGAATGTGCCTCTTCTAAGCAAAACAATAGAAGATAAAACTATCTTTGTTTTCAACTTAACATGTTCCTTACAATGTTGATAAAACTCCAGTTTTGTGTCATTGCCCACGACTGAAACCAGCCTAGATCCAAATCCTAGGCTCTATCAAGCGCCGAGAGGGATCAAATCTCCAGAGGTACAAACCTCTTCTCAGGTATTGCACTCAAAGAGGTCCGCACCTCGAGAGATTTTATCCCTCTCGGCGCTTGATAGAGCCTAGGATTTGGTTCTATAACCAAATCCTAGGCTCTATCAAGCGCCGAGAGGGATCAACATCTCGGGAGGTGCAAACCTCCTTGAGTGCAATACCCACGACTGAAACCAGCCTATTTATTAAGATATTAATGGTTAAAGTTTTAGGATTTAATTATCGGCCAAAATAAACCCGTAACAACAATATATAAATTAGGTTAGACACAAGAACATAAATAAATATCCTTGTCCTAGGACAAATGGGCTGAATCTCACGAACAACACAACCATGTCTCAACAATTGCAGGATTTTGATTTGGAACAATTAAATGCAACTCACCATAACTTAGCATTGTAGCAGGGCTTTGGGGCATATACACATTGTGACTGTCTGAGACAACTAAAAAGAATGGTCATTAAGTCTAACCTGATTTGAACACATAAACATATATTTAAAAGCAAAACAACGCATTTCAGCAAGGTGAATATATAACATAAAACAAACAGTCAATTAAAATAATCTATAACTATAAAAAAGTTTGATTAGATTATGAAGAACTAAATCTAAAAGGAATAGCTCACAGAGATGAGCATTGAAAGGAAAAGAACAAGCTGTATATTTGTTAGGTTAAAATACCGAAGAACTAAATCTAAAAGCGGAAGCTCTGGGATTTTTCTTCCACTAATTAAAGACAAGATAAATACAAAGTCAAATGAATTTGTTGGACAAGGATTTGCTCTCTCTTAAGTTAGATGTCTCACCCATTTAATAATTAAAAAAACAAAAACACAGTCAAATAAGTTTATATGGCCATGCGGACGTTTATTCTCATCCAAAAAAATGTTTTGGAATTTTGAATTTCCAATAACATTGAGGATATATATAGAAGATGTAATGACAATTTTATTTCCAAACTTTAATGAATAATGGATATTAGAAGATGTAATGTCATAGTATAGTGTCATCTTTAATGAATAATGGATATTAGACGATATACATTATATACATGTGATTGTTCACTGAGCTATGGAATAATCTCGCATAACAAGCATACATTTGAGTAATAATGTGCGGGATTCTACTTAGGAATATTTTGTTTTAAAAAGGAAGGGAGTTAATACCTTGTAAAAAGAATAATAACATGGTGTTGTATTAATGTAGAATATTATTATAGTTTCTAATGTATACATATAGAAGATATTAATTAAGACTAGAATTATAATCTGTGAATAGATGAAGATGATTATGAGCATATGAACTAAGAGAAAAATATTCCAACTTAGTGGCATTCAATTGGAGGCTACATATCTATAAAGAAACAATGGTTTCATAAAGAGATTAGTTTGATAAGGATTTTGTTGTTAGTCTTTTGACAATATAATAGTGAATCAAATTAAATATCATTTTCATGAGTATGAAAATAGAGTTGTTATCTATCGATAATGATAAAGAGTCTTTCGCACTAACATTCTTGGGTATCTTAAAAGATGTTTAAGAAAAAAAATTATACCCCATTTCAGTGAAGATGGTATGGTTGAAGTTAGGTATGTTACATTATATATATATTAACAATGATGAAATTCTACCACATTAACATCAATGAATTTCACACTATGAGAGGAAAAATCATGTATCCATAAACAAGATTATGAATTCTACCACACTAACATTTAATTAATTGATTTTAAACCATGGAATAAAAAAACATATATATTTAAATTCAATGATGAATTAAATTAAATTGTAAACTAACCATATAATTTGTTTTTCTTGTGAATGGGTGGTACACTACTACCCAAAGTAAACATAAACTTTATATACAATATAGAATGAAAAAAAATATATACATGTAAAAATAATATAAAGTGATTTTAATAATGTCCAAATCAGTGGCTCAATTAGTTAGAATGAGTTAAACTAGTCTAACTGATGTGGTAGGTGAGGAAAGGCACCTTCCCACATGCAGCCATGGACATACTGGCACTAACTAAGTGTAACTGAATGTAACTGACTGTAACTGAATGTAACTGACTCATGACTAGTCACCAACTGAACTCAAATGAAGGAGGTTGGTGCTAGCACTCCCAGTGGCTCCTAAATTTTAGGGATTGGTCTAGGAGGTGCCTAAACTGGATGCATGCAAGTGCGGTCAATGGCAGTTAGCCTCAATTAGTGTTCCCCACACTCTAGTAACTGGTACATGTGGACCCAATGGTACTAGTGACTCAATAATGACTGAAAATACTCCTAATTTAGGCGTAATTGACCAATTTGGACAAGGGAGGATTATAATACTAACATCTCCCCCAATGCTAGAAGATTGTATTGCGTAAATCAAGAATGATTCATCAAGTGCAAAAAATATAAGTCCTTTAATAATTGTTTTCATTGCAAAAAACCATTGCTTATAGCTGGGCGTAAAGCTAGTGGGCCAATGTCGAGGACATTTCCACCACGTGGCTCTTGTTTATATTGGAAATAAAAATAAATGATTTATAAATATGGATTTATTTAAATTTATGGTAAAAATTCAAACATTTAAAAAATTATATTATATAATTTTGATATAATGTTTAGTTTTAGATATAAAAATAAAAATAAAAATGATATTATATAATTTCGATATAATGTTTAACTATTAATCCCTTTAATGATGGCACATTATCCCCTATATTTTGGTGCATTACATATTATTGATGTTGGCTTGGGTCTATTAGTGGGTTTATTAGTTGTCATTATACACCTTTGTCCCCTATATGTAGGAAGGAGATATTTTCATTTTAATCATCATTGTATCTTGTCTTGTCTAATGTACTTAGTACTATTATTGAAAAATCTCAATAAATGAGGACAAAGATTGTTTCCCTAGTCTACATGTGGCATATTTAGAACAAAATACTCACAACAATGTATCCTCTCCTTATATTGTCAAATCACTTGAATGTAAAAATTTCTTACCTTACATTGAAGGTGATCCTTTCCTTCTGAATTCTCTTACAATCAGTTGTACCTGCAAAAGAATGTAAAGAATAAGATACAAATGTAAAAGGAACAATACAATCTAACAATCTATGCTAATGATCAAGGAGAAAATAAATGGATAACTCATGTCAAACACGGATTATTCATGGAAAAGGGAAACATATTTGTATTAATAGAAATAGAGAAGAAAACTACAACGAAAGCCTTAATGTTGAAGCCTTGTTCTCACAATTCTCTTTGACTCACTTCCATAAACTCTACAATCTCTCACTCACAAGACCATACTCTTTGTCTCCTACAGCTAGAATGATTCCAACATCATAAAGGTACTTTCTTAATCCTCTCCCCTGTATCATCCATGAGGGTAAGCTTGTAGGCCAAAGAGGGACCAAATGGGTTGAGATTCTTTGGGAGGAAAGTGAGGGATCATCCCTAGATGTTAGGGATACGACTGCCACCTACTCCAGTCAGTTGGGATAAGCCTCCATGAGGAATTTCATTTAGAAGTTTCTTGAAATCTCTTATTTTTTCCATTTTGAGAGTGTTGACGCTCCTTGCACACTAGCATAATGCATCAGGCATGGCCGACACACCTTGTCCAAGTGAAACAAGTGTCATCAGTGATTCTTGTCATTGGGAAAAATGCATCAAGTAGGGCTGACGCTTTATATCAAAAGGCAAAGTGTGTTAGAACTACTAGGGTTGAGCAAAAACTCCTCCAAAATATACTTGGGTCGATGGTCTTCAAGGGATTAAGAAAAGTGACACCTTTTGGGTGTAACATAATGTCCCCCAAAGTATGAAGCTAGAGGTAGAAGATAGGTAAAACAATTTTCTAGACATGATTCAAAATCAAAGGAAAAAGAGTGGAAAGAAATGACTTGACACAGTACCAGATTACAAACTATCTGAATCAAATTATGGTTGATGACCAATGTATTGCAGATCCAGGTATAATGACCAAGTCATGGCTACCAATAATACACTGTAGATACATAATAAACAAGACTCAAATCAGACATAGTTGTTGAATATACTATATAGATATATGTCATCCTGACTCAAACTCAAGCATAGCCACCGGACATACATTGTGGATCCATGAAATGAATCGAACATACTCCATCGAAACCAGAGGATCGACACATATTTAAGTGAATATATAAACACTCGGGGTCTTCATTTCAATCCCAAATAGTATGATTCTGTCCATGTGAATAGATGTCCTGATGTCAAACATGGTAGAAACCACTTGATTATCATTCCTTGATGTATAGCGTTAACAAGCGAAAGGGAAATCACCATTAATGTCAATCATTCCCAAGGTACCCTAGTACATTCCTCCAAATTTTAATAGATGACTTGTAGTCGATAAATCGACGAAATATTCCAATCAGAGGCCAATGATGAAATCCTACTGTCGAAAGCAAGGAAACCTACCATTGAGGCATGCATGCTTCAAGGTACTTAATTGGTTTATAATACTAATTCCCAAATGATATGCTGGTGTCGATAGGAATAGACACGTCAAAGGAGTTCCATGATCTTTCCCCCATCATCAACACGTAACTTGGAACAAAAGTGATTTTGAAGTGATTTTGATAATGGAACAACCATGTAACTAACTCATATATGACTGAATCGAAGGAAGGTAAGGTAACTATAGAGATAGGATATGGTAAATACTCCCCTTAAACATTGAACATCATGACAAGTGATTTGGAAACATTAACTCAACGAGGCAGAGACTAAACATAATGCAAAGGTTGGACGATGCATTCTTTGAATTGACTCAAAGAAAGAAAATGACTCATGAAAGTGTATCGACTCGATGACAATATGAACACCCAACTGTTTGAAATGAAATGCAGACGGGTGCCATGTTCAAGGATTACTATAACTTTCCATTGATACAATGAAAAATGTTTTCCCATCCCCTTAATTTCCCCATCACTATGAATGAGTACCTCTTTGTTTTTTAACGAGCTTGAAAAGGGTAAAAAAACGCTCAATATAACTCATCAAGTGATGAGTCCAACCACATATGTTTTATGAACCTAAGAAAGGAGGGGTTCATTCCTAGAAAAGGGTCCTTCATCGTTTAGTTTTGTCAGTCTGAAGGAGGTAAACTCAACTTTTGTTTCATGTTTAGAGAGTCTGAAATGACTAAGAAGACTCTAAGAATGGAATTTTTCGTAAATTTAGTCCCCAAGGTCCGAAAACATATAAACCGACACCCAGGAGAACTCTTCTAGTCACGATGAGATAAAGTGTACATTTTTTGTAAATAAGTCAAAATGACCCGAAAAAGGGGTAAACTACCACCGGATAGACGACCTTTCAAATACTTTTACAAGCGTGAAAGAAACAAGTTTACTTGTCTATCTGTTCTTATGAGTCTAAAAAGAGTTTAAAGACGACTCCAAGGGGGTTTCCTTTTTCGTATTAAGTGTTACGAGTCCGAAAAAGCAATACAAGTATACTCGATACCTTTTCTCTAAGTGTTTAACAAGAATGACTAGGGTATAAAAGGCACTCTAAACGTTTTCCAGTTTGACATGGAGCATGAAAAAGTCAAAAGGTGACTTCGTGGTAGCCAAAAAATGTCCACTTAAGTCCTGGAATCCTCAAAAAGATCTTTAAACTATTTTCACATTTGAAACTATAGAAAACATGGTAAAAATAAACAATATTTAAATATTTAAGTATTATTTGCTATTTTAAAAAACCAAAAAGTGGTATAAAAGTGAAATAGTAAAAAATATTTTACCATTGTTTTTTACCATATGAGTTTTAGTGAAAAATAGTGTTTAGAGAGGCAATCTTGCGACAAGGATTCCGAGAGTTATAGACATCCATTCAAAAAACCGTCTGGTCCAGGTAAGAGTTCATCCCTTCTGCTTCATTTTGATGGTAAAAGTTTTGCATTTCATCATGATTTTTAAGGTTTTTGGGCTAGTTTTGTAAAGGGGAATAGCACGCCCTAGGCGACGATCTTCTCCCTTTTGGAAGGTGCATCGACGCACTCCCTGAAAGGGGAAAGAGCATCGGTATCACTATGTCCTCAAAAGGAAAAGGTATCGTCACTCTATTTTCTCAATGAAAGATCATCATAAGCCTCAAAACTGCCAAAATGATGGTTTAAAGCATGAATTCATTATTTTTACTCCATGAGATGATTCTAATGTGTGTTTTGTGGATGTCCCACAGGTCTTTGAAAAAAATCATGGTAATTTAGAAGGAGCATGAACATGAGTTGTATGGTTCCCGAGAGGCAAATGATATGACACGGTGATGGATTTGAGGGAGTATGGACTCCTCAAATACTTCATAATTTTGGGCATGAGAGCCCATTTTTGCTTATTGGAACACCAGATAAGGTTGTGGGACCTAGAGGAATAAAACTTCTAAGTGGGTACTCATATCCTGACCATATATCTTGTGGATGTCTACTTCTTTGCCGTACTTTCTAGGAGAGGGAGTCTAGTGTCACTCTCTGGTCTGCAAGGGGGAGAGATTACTGTTGATGACCTTATTGACGAGCACTACGTGATTGGAACTAGGTCTCAAGGAGGTAAAATTCTCATCAAACAAATCATGGATAGGACTTTAGTGGCAGTTGTAATCATCGAGAAGGTGGAGGGTAGTAGGGATTCCCATCAGACAACTCGATCCCACAAGTTATATCCATTGGAGTGTATGGCTCCAATTATCTTTAACTGGAGTGAGGGGCTTCTAGTGAGACTCAAAGATCAACTCACAAAGGGTCGCCTAGGATACCTCAAGCAACTTGGCTATGGTGCCATAGTAGTGTCTTTATTTTTGGAGAGGGTCCCTTTTCTACGCCCTTGGGTACTGCTAAACATGTTAGAGGATCAGGATCCATGGATGTTGAGGTGGGTAGAAGCCATGGCTCATCATGGAGGTGGTTGGGGGTGCACAGTAACCTATGGTTCATTATTCTTCATCTGGCTACATGGCCAAATTCTGATGGTGGAAGATTATGCTTATACAAGAACCGATTTCAAAGGTGACCCCGATCTACCCTTACCCGAGGATGATCAATGAGATGATAGAGGTAAGAAACATGTCACTTTCATTGTGTTTTTCATTTTATATCTATATTTCATTTTTTTGTTATTTTGTGATACTAAGACATGGTATGCTACTTTACAGGTCCATCACGACCTATTGGAGCATCGCCCATTGAGAGGCGAGGGGTGGTAAGGGAGATTTCCATCTAGAACATGGAAGCAGAATAAGAGTTGTAGGAGATTGAAGACAACCTGCATAGATTGGCGTTCAACGTTCCATACATCTCCATCGATGGCCTTCCTCGATGTTATCAACTCCACATGTAGGGGTGTCAAGCCAGTTTGGGAAGTTACTTCGTAGGGTAGCTCGTCCGTTGACGTGCTTCCAAGAGCACAAGGATTAATCCAGAGTGACTTTGACTTGTAGTATATACTGAAATATTTGAAGCTTAAAACTTTTGACCATTTTGATGTACGAAAAACTTGATAGTTTCATATTTTTCCTTGCTATCCGTTATATGTATATATATAAACAACTTTTTACAGAAATGTGTGTCTATGTGATGTGTTTGTACATGAATGGCTAATTATTATGTGTTTTTGTGATATTTATACATGTGATCAATCTTAAATGAACACTAAACATGAGCTAAGTACCAGTCCAAAACATAATTAGCGAACAAATCAGTCACTACATTCAAATGTCTTGGGATATGTTGATGCAAAATAAACTCAAAAGACATTTCAAGAAGTCAAAATATTCAAAACATTCAAAGAAGTAAGGGGTTACAAGTGGTATAGACCCGATTCAATTGATACACAACCAATTTAGAATCTAAATAAACCCTAACATGACTCACATCATTGGTTAAATCTTCAATTAATAACCCAATCATTGCATGATACTCTACAAGATTGTTCATAGTGGGACCTAAACAAGTTCCTCCTGAGCTTACCAATTCACTAATAGGAGAATAAATTACCCAATCTGTTGATGTGAGGTTTAAGATATGTCAGATAGCACCATCTGTGAATCTAGAGTAAGTGGTCATATGTTCATTCAAGCATAACACTATATAATCAGACTTACATAAGATGAATCCTACATTCATAATAAAACAAAAATCCAAACTAGACACTA
Organism: Pseudotsuga menziesii; assembly: GCA_001517045.1. Taxonomy (NCBI): domain Eukaryota; kingdom Viridiplantae; phylum Streptophyta; class Pinopsida; order Pinales; family Pinaceae; genus Pseudotsuga; species Pseudotsuga menziesii. Next base: position 62,538 of record LPNX010035155.1, read on the forward strand.
CACACTCTATAAACAATATTTACAAGGTATCTATGCTAGATTTCCTTGGCATAGTACCTCTTAAGGTAAATCCCATTTTGGGGCTCACTCAAGGGTATCCCATTATAATCTACAAGTTCATAAGCTTCTTTCTCTAAACGGCAACTTACAGCATACGACCCATGCCACATGGATTCCAATTTTCCACCTCCAAATTTATCGTGTTTCTGGTAATATGTCATGACCAAATAACCTTCATTGAATATGCGAGGTTGAATGGATCGATCATACTGAGATTTAATCCGTTGTTTGTGCACCTCATTAGTTAAGGTTGCATCCTGACGAGTCTCATCGATTTTGTTCAGATACAAGAAACGTTCTACCTATATAGTGGTATTGGGTAGTAATTGCACAGCACATCAAGTTTTAGAGACGAGATCTCACACTCGATAGGAAGAGTAGCATCCATCCTGTACACCAATTGGAATGGCGTAAAACCGATGGATGTCTTGACATTCATCCTATAAGCCATAATGCAGAAAATAGTTGCAAATGCCAACTAGACTTCGATCTTCCTACCATCCGTTGAAGCATGGTTTTCAATACTTTGTTGATAGCTTCAACCTGGCCATTGGCCTATGTGTAGTAGGGTGTGGAGTTGTCATGGGGAAAACCTAGTTTGGAACTTAATTTCGACATCATCTGGTTTTGAAAATGTGAACCATGATCAATCACGATGGATTTTGGGAATCTGAACCTAGCAATAATGTGGTTAAAGAGAAAAATGGCATCAATTTTACCATCTTTGCTCTATGTAGGAATAGCCTTATCCCATTTTGTAAAATAATCAACAGCTATGATGATGTAACCATGCCCCCTAGCTGAGGTAGGATTATAATGCCTGAGTTCGATGCCCCATTTCGTGAAGGGACCTACAACAATGATGGGATGTAACAAATCTAGGTGGGTGTGCTTTTTTTATTTGAAAAGTGGTAAGGGTGGGAATTTTTTACACCTTCCATACAATCTTTTTGAAGATTGAGGGCCAAAAATACCCAGTGCGTAGTACTTTTTGGGTAGTATCCATCCCAAAAAGATGACTTCCACAAGCTCTAGAGTGAAAGTCATTCAACACTATTTCAACCTCATCGTGAGACAAGCAATGTAGTAAAATCGAATCAACACCACAACGATACAATGTATCATTTAAAATTAGGTAATATCTGGTGTGATGATGAATACGACGACGTTCGTCTCGAGTTGCATTTTCTTGAAAGTGTTGAGTTTGGAGATATAGAATTAAATATCCATACAACACTATTTGAAGATTGAGGTCCAAAAATACCCAACGCGTAGTATTTTTTGGGTAGTACCCATCCCAAAAAGATGACTTCCACAATCTTTAGAGTTAAAGTCATTCAACACTATTTCAACCTCATCATGTGTCAAGCAACGTCGTAAAATTGAATCAATGCCACAACGATACAATGTATCATTTAAAATGAGGTCATATCTGGCGTGATGATGAATATGACGACGTTTGTCTCGAGTTTCATTTTGTTGAAAGTGTTGAGTTTGGATATATAGAATTAAATATCCATACCAAGGATCGGACGTACTAATGAGAAACAAGGATCCATTGGGAAATGAATCAAAGGGTTGAATTTACTCAATAATACGGGGAAGATCACACATCAGTTCCATGAAGACTATAGACTTCTTTGAACTGGATTTTGCAAATTCTAATTCAAACTCCTAAAGAATGACAATCCACTGAGAATATATTCCCCCAAGTACTTGATGATTCAATATGTAATACATGGGGTTATAATCTATGTACACAGTAGTTGTGTGGTGCAGAATGTAATGATGAAACTTCTGGACTACGATGACTGTAGCCAAAGCTAACTTCTCAACATGTGAGTAACGTGTTTCAGAGTCAAGAAGACTCTTACTCAAGTAATAAATCACATGTTATTGGTTGTTGTCATCAGTTTGAACTACCACATGTCGATGGTAGTTAAAGATGCAGCCACATACAAGGAATAATCCTTAGTATAGTTAGGTGGTTGCAACAAAGGTGCATGTGCAATGACATGTTTGAGAGTATCACATGCACATTGTGCAAGATCGTCCCAAAAAAAGGTGTGTCCTTCTTAACCAAACACATAAAATCATGTGTTTTTTCGGCATAGTTGCATACAAAATGACGCAAAAAGTTTGACTTCACTTGCAAACTTTGAAGTTCAATGATATTGGTAGGTGCTAGTAGGGACAAAATAGCTTCAATGTTCAGAGGGTCTATACGTATTCCATCCTTGGAAACAATGAATCCAAGTAATCATCCTGTCTCAACAAAAAAAACACATTTGTGTGGATTTAACCGAATGTTGTAATGGTAACATCTAATAAAAATGGCTCTCAAATGATCAACATGATGTTCTCGATGTCATGAATGAGCAGGTAGATCATCAAAGTACAATTACACAATATGTTTAATGTCATGGAAAACATAATACATTGTGTTATAGATGGATTTTACACACTCAGTAGATCAGGTTTTTTATGGCCTATCCATGTCCATATGAAGACTCTTTGAACCCCCTTTGCTCAGTATTATTTTGATGCTACAGAAAATCCCTTAAAAATTCATATTTAGAGGTATACACGGGTCACCAACCTACTGCCCGCGTGTACACTCAACTTTCTCTAGTATGACCCATGTACATCGAGAAATGTGCTCAAAAATAAATATTTGGAGTTTTCCCTCATCAAGTAATGAATAACTTGGCCCTTGACATTCCATATGCCTGGAAACGCTCCGACTCAACCCTTCACTTCTCATTGAAGGGCTATATATTGAGCTACTTGGAAGCATTGAAGGAGGAGAACTTGTGAGAGAAAAGAAATTATAGTGGAATTGTGCCCCATTTTTGCATACTTGAGTCTTCATCTCTTTGTCCTTGGACCAACCATTAGTGCTCTTTCCAAATCTTTCCTTTGTCTTGTGAGATTTCCTTGATATGGAGGATTGAAGTGGTGGAGGCCTAGGTGGGGGACTCATTTTCTCGATTTCGATGAGGTGTCTATAGGGGTTTTCATTTTCATCTTTGTTTGCATTAATAGAAATATCCATTTCACGTCTATTATATGCGTAACTATGAATATTTGTATCCATGGATGTAGTTTCTTTGATTATATATTGGATTTGTCTATGCTAGATTAGGTTCTAACACTTAATATCTATCATGCTTGTGTATTTTGTTATTGTTGAGGATGGAATGTAGGTACAAGTGTGATTGAAAGCTCAACATGGATCTTCTATGAACGTCCGGAATAAAGTACACTTCTCATCCCTTAGTGTTAGACCTGTTTATATCTTTAGAATATTGGAAATGGACCGATTCTTGGTGTCATAATGTCTGTTGTGGTCCATCCCAATCCATAGGAAGTTTTCTCTGTAACAAAATCGACGACTCCACTATGGACTTTCCTTTTTATTGGGGTTTGGGTGAAAAATGTACCTGATTTTCTATCTGCTTCTCTGTGTTTATGTGTCGCATTCTAAAGTGTGTTATCCCATTGGAATTCCTTTGAAGCAATTTGAGTCTTATCATACCTTTTTACCACCTATCTATTGTTATACACGGGTCATAGATTCAATAGTCGCATATACATGCACGTTGTAGTACTTACAGCTGTGTATACACGCGGGTTTTCTGTGAACAGTCACGTACATCCATATTTTTTATTGATATATTGATGTTGGGGAGATTCTATGTGGGTTGTGAGTGTTGTTGAGTCTTCTTGGGTCCCTGTAGTGCTAGTTTACTGCTTCTCTGCTCACAAGAGCTGTCTTTTTCTTTTTTTTTCCTTAAAAGTTGTTATTGTCATTTATCTCCTTTTTATTTCATTATTAGTGCATTAGAATTCTTGGTCTCAGTGTCTTTCTTGGCATGTGTCTTATACTTGCTACAGGGCCTGGCAGTTTATAGATTATGTTTATTGCATATTCATAAGATTTATGATCAAAATACAAAAATATTGTTATTTTTGGCATGTTTTGCATTATGCATTTGCATTGAAATGGTACTTGCATTAGGTTTACTTAGATGAAGTAGTATTCATGATTTCATATAGGAATGATTGTATTGGCATTTGAAGAAGAAATTTGTGCATTTCATGTAGTGGCATACCCCTTTTTCATATTGAAAGGAAAATTGCACTTGGCATTGTTTTTTAGGTGTGCATATTTATTTCACTGTTGAGTCATAATATCACTAGTTGCATGTCCATTACCCTTAATTAATCATATCCATTAAAATTGACTCTTAACTTAAAATTGATTACAATTTCTATTTCATAGAGGTGCACCAACAAGCTTAGGTTGTAGAGTCTTGGAATAGGGTGTCGTGAGTAAATTTTTCCAAGACTATGAAACAAAACAATTAGGTGTTTGTCTAGGTGAGAAGTAAAATCCTTGGTATAATTAGTGTTCTCATGAGGCTCCTCTTTCATAGGAGTTAAGCATGAGGCAACACACACGTTAGTGGTGGGGATATCCCCTTGCCACTTCCTATTTAGCGCTGGATATATTTCCCGGATCTTATTTGTATCTAGGGGATTTTGAAGTACCTTTGGTAATTTCGAGCTTCGAGATTTGTTACCCTGCCCATATGGTATATCTCACCTGCGATTTTCTGCTTGAGCATTGTTTATATTGGGGTGACTTTAGTTTCCTTACCTAGGTATTGCAGGGGGTACTTACAAAGGTTATTATGTGAGTGTCCTGGCCAGGTAGGAGTCAGAAAACATATGCATTGAAGCTAAGGGACACTATAATTTGTTACACACCTATGCTTGTATTGTATGTGAGTCTCAATCCTCTGTTAGGTGAGACATACCTACTGCATTCAGGATCTCACTTATCATCCCTCTTGGCTTGTTTGCATATGACTTAGATTTACTTAAGGGTGTGCTCTTTGTGCGCTAGCTTGCTTTAAGGATAGCAATTTGTTGAGTCTTGTTATTTTTGTGGATTCATTGTGGATAGAGCTCCAATTCTCTGTCGATCTAGACAATTAGAAGGGATTTCTCCTTGTGGCTCTCCTCCTCCTCTTAAGAATAGGACTAGGCATTCTAGGCGAACTTTTACACATTGTGACTCACACACTATTCTCACCGTGAGTAATACATCTGAGCTCCTAGAACTCCCTCCTTCTCCATCCTATGGAATGGGGAATGCTACTGTTTTGAGACCCGGGACTTCGGTTGACATCAACCCTCGCGAGGCTGGCACTTCCTATAATACACGACCCTAGTTGTCATATTTTGCAGCTGCCTACCAGGGGTCTTCCTTGGGAAGGTCGAGTAGTGAGACTCATCACATTCCCTCTAGCACAAGTCCTTTTAGGTTTGGCATTCCAGACCTTACTGATATTATTATGTCATATGTGTTTTATCCTGGCATGGATCCAGGTGTTGGACCTAGGGGCACTTCAACCCCTTTCCTTGCCGATATATTTGGGAGTGCTCATATTTCACCTTCCGCTCCATTTGTGGGATAATTTTTGCACCCTTCATCTGGGAATAAAACCATTGTTCATTCTCACGGAGGTGACCATAGACATGTGAACGTTGGGGGAAAAACTTACATTTCATCTTATGCCCCATCGTCCGCCACACATGTTCCTTCAAATGCCTTCCTTATGTCATACCCTCCTCATATCCCACAAGGTCCTTTGGAACGTGGTGATGCATCTAACCATGTTACTCCCTCTTCATCCAGTGTTGTTGCATTGGGAGGTTACATACCTCCTTATATGTCCGGGAGTAAAAAAACCTATCAATCCTATAATTATGGTTACATGACGCCTCATCTTCAAGGTACATCAAACTATCACATTGCCTTGCATCCTTTTATGGGTCATACGGGAGGGGGTTACTATCTGACTGGCAAAGGCCATGGCCTTCAATACAATAATCCTGATGTGAACCAACATTTTCATGGAGCATGGAACCATATGGCACAACCTAGGCCCCCTTTGTTAGCTACGTTGAATTTTCTTGACCTTTCAAAGTTGAAAAATGGTCAGGTATCTCATGATCCGATGTGGTCGGTTGTTCCTGCCAAGATTCCTTCAAATATACTAAAGTTTGAAGGTAAGAGTGGTGAGGACCCTAGAGAGCATGTGACTAATTTTTACCTCTAGTTCTCTTAGAACTCATTGAACCATGACTTTGTTCATCTACGACTGTTTCAACACACCCTCATGAGTCCTGCCGCAAAATGGTATATAAAGTTGCATGCAGGCACATATCGGATGTTTAATGACTTAGCCATGACCTTTCTTAACCGCTTTCAGCTACTGGTACATTACGCTGTCAGCATTGAGCTCTTGTCAAAATTTTGTAAAGACAAAAACACACACATCTATGATCATATTCAAGAGTGGCGCAGACGAAAGAGGTTAATTAAGGCCAACATTCCACCCGAGTTTTTGTTGGAATGGTTCCTCAAATCTATGTTTCCTTATATCGCGAAGGATATTTCGACATCCGAAGTAATAAATAAGGAGAAAGCTATATTTAGAGCTCAACAGTTAGACTTAATTTGTGCTCAGTATGGGTTCCTTTATGATTTTATCCCTGACGCACCGTGGTCAAACTTTGAACCTAAGTTTAAACCTGGGCCACATGTTGATGGTATTGTTGGCTCCGCGAGTACCAAAATCGTAGACCACGTTACGAGTCAAATGTGAATTTTTTCTATTTATTAGTCTACGACCGAATAAGCTACGACTTCATCCAATCGGTGGATGTGATCTTGGTACATTAGTCGGACCAGAAGAGTAACCAACAATTCGAAAGGAATAGAGAAAAGGGAAGAAACAATAAAAGGGATGGGAATAGGAAGGATAACCTGAATGATGACAAGAACAGTGATAATGTTGGGGGGGTGAAGAAACCTAAGAGGAAGGTTAAATTCCCTTGCAATATTTATGGGGAAGACCATCTCACATACTTGTGCCCTTGTATTGAATACGCCTTTAATTTTGTCACACAGAGCCCAGTTGTGTTTACTAACCCTTTACCGAATAATCAATATATGGCTTCAAGGAATGCGGACAACGGAAGTACATCCGGTGGGCATCAAAACCCATCGAATGTAGAAGGTGGCCATGGTTGTATCAACATGATGTCAATAGCTAACGTTGTGACTCATTCTAAAGATTATGGTTTGTCACAACCCAACTTGGGTAACAAGCCTACATATCCTAAGAGTCCTTTGCATATCGATAAGCCTGAAGTTATACCTCATATACCTAAGGGAGTCCTAAAGTGCTTGTGGTGCAATACTAATGCTCAAGCCGCCCAACATTATTCTATTGTCGAGGACTTGGGTCAAACTCACTGTGCGATGTAAGCTCTTGAAGTACTTCAGACTTGTCCTTCACAGAGGAGAGAGTTGTCGACTACTCTTGGGCTGGTTGATCCTAATCCTTCCACAGTAGTTGGATTTGAAACCCATGAGGTCTAGCATCGCTTGCCTTACCATGTGGCTTTCTTAGTCCATGTGGATTGTCTAAATAACATGATCAAACACACAGTCGTTGATGAAGGTGTTGCGGTCTCTGTGATATCTCTGGCTTGTTGGAAAGGACTTGGCTCACCCACGTTGTCGAACTCTATGACTATGTTGATCGCGTTCGATGGACGTTCATTTCAGACGCATGGTATCGTTGCCTCTCTTCAATTCCAACTTGGAGGGAAGACCATGTCGATCGAGGTTGAGGTGGTTGATGTGCCCTTTGACTACAATATTTTAATGGGTCGGAACTAGATTTATGCTATGAAGGCGATCATGTCTTATGTTTTTCGTGTCATTTGCTTCCCTTTTGAGGATCAGATTGTGACAATCGATCAAATGTCATTCGATAATTCCAATTCAATTGCATCATCGGGATCCACCATCCCAGCTATTGATAATTCTCAACCAACAACTGAGAATGTTGGTGTTGGAATGTACTCGTCGTTCATGGGATATTTCAATATTTCAGCACCAATCCTAGCTATTGGTTTCACTCTTGGTAGTGATTCGTTGTTGTTGGGTTTGGTTCCATTTCACACTACATATTTGTATAACCCTTGGACTCTCCCTTCTCCAATAACTTCGGATGAAGACCCTAGACCTACCAAGATGGAGATGTTGTTGTCTGCATCAGAGGTTGTTTATCAATATATTCTTGATCAGGGATGATTTTAAGGAACCATACTTATTTAAAAGTGTATAAATGTTGGCGAATCTTACCAATTCTTAAAACGCCAACTATAAAATGTTTGGTGATATTTTTCAAAAAAAAATTAATTTCCAAGGATTTTATATCTTTTATATAATAATTTGGCAATTTTTAGGGTGAAAAAAGTTTACCCCATCAAAATTGGGCGAAACAGGGCTTCAAAAAATGCAAAATAGCAAATCTTTTTTTGGAGAAAAACCCTTAAAAATAGCCCATGGGCTAAAATTCCCCCCTAAAATTATCCCTTTTCTTGATCTCGTTGTAGACATTGGTCCTTCCTCTTCGCGGACGAAATAGGAGGATCTCTTTGCAATTCCTCCTTGGGAGGTTGCGTCATAACGCTCGCATGATTTCCTCGATGATGTTTTTCCTTCAGATGAAGCGATTCTTGAGGCCATGTATGGTCCTGAAAGACCTTGGGAGGAGTTGCACCATCGCTCTTACATCCTCCAAGAGCTCGAACGGATCAAGCATGATGAATTTAGGACGATCCTTAGCGAGAATGTCGGTTATCCCATCATCCCATTACGAACTCATGGTGTATATGCCGAAGGGAACATGGATAATATCTCTCCTATGATTCCCATCAACAATTCTCGAAATCTTGGCAAGATCGAGAATGTTTACATTGGTGTCGATTGTTCTCCCGATGAAATTAAGATATACACCGAGATTTTTAAAGAATTTCAATAAGTTTTTGCATGGTCATATGACAAGATGTTAGGAATAGACCCTCATATTGTTGAGCATGAGATTGAAAAATATCTTGATACTAAACCTATTTGATAGCGTTTACGCGTGATAAACCCTTCAAAAGGCGCCTACCATTAAGGATGAGATAGAAAAGTTACTCAAAGTTGGATTTATCTATCTGGTTCCCTTGACGGAATGGGTATCCAATCCCATTCTGGTGGATAAGAAGCAGGGAACCATCTGTGTGTGCACAAACTTCAGAGAGCCAAATAAAGCTTGTCTGAAAGATCATTTCCCCACACCATTCATAGACCAGATTTTGGATGAGTGTGCTGGGAGAGAAGTATTCTCATTTATGGACAGTTTTTCAAGGTATAATCAAATCCAAATTAAACCCGAGGACCAACAAAATACTGCTTTCATTTTCCTTGGGGTACGTTTTCATACTGGAAGATGCCTTTCGGCCTTAAAAAAGTTGGACCTACCTTTCAGTGCAATATGACCTTTTCTTTCCATGACCTTAAGCGTACTATCAAATTTTATCTGGATGATTTAGTTGCTCGCTCTCGTCTGCGAGTGGATCATCCAGACCATTTGCACTTGGTTTTTGAAAGATGTTGTCATTATCAAATCCGGTCAAACCCTCAAAAGTGCATCTTTTGTGTTAAATTGGGTCTTTTATTAGGGTTTATCATATCCAAGGAGTTGATTAGGGTCGATCCCTTGAAGGTTGAGGCAATACTACGATTAGTATCCCCCATGCACAATTAGACATATTCAAAGTATCCAAGGGATGGCTAACTTATTATGGAGATTTGTCGTCAATTTCGCCAATTTGACCAAGGGTTTTATGTGCCTTTTGAAGAAGGATACTCCATTCATATGGGATGAGCGGGCCCTGGAGTCCTTCGATGCACTTAAGAAAGCCTTGGCATTGTCCCTTCTGCTTATTCCACTTGACTATAGCCATAATTTCCTATTATATGTGATCGCGTCTCAAGAGACAATTGGGATGGTTCTGGTTCAAGAGAGCGACGAGCTCTAGGAGCACGTTATCTGCTATCTTAGCTAGAATCTCATCGATGCAGAACTTCAATATAGTCACCTTGTTAAGCTATCCTTAGGGACTATTCATGCAGTACAATGGTTGAGACATCATATACTGCTTCAAGAGACTACGGTCATAGCTCATATCAATCCATTTCAGTTTTTCTTGACTAGACGAATAATAGGGGGGAATACAATAAATGGATTGTTATTTTGCAAGAATTTGATCTTGAGTTTGTTTCGACAAAGTTGAAGAAGTCGTTAGTTTTTGCTGAGCTAATGTCAGATATCCTTAGTCTGGATGAAAATGAGATCCATGAGGATTCGTTTGTGGATGAGCATATCTTCTTCATTTCAATCGTGGACCATTGGTATGGTGATATTATCATCTATCTTCAGACTTTGAAAGTTCCTCCTCACCTCTCGCGGGATGAATGATGACACTTATGACATAATGCTAAGAACTACCTTATTATCGATGACACATTGTATCGTCAGGGGGTGGATTTCATTTTTCCTCGACGTTTAACCCATGATGAGGCTGAGACTATGCTGAATGATTCCCACGGTGGGGCGTGTGGTGGTCATTTATCTGGACTTGCTACAACTCAAAAGATCCTTAGAGCGAGTTATTACTGGTCATCGATCTTTAAAGATTGTGTTAATGCGGTCAAGCGGTGCCACCCTTACCAGGTGTTTGCACAGAATATGCGCTCGCATCCCACCCCATCACATCCTATTATCATTGTTGGTCCCTTCACCAAGTGGGGGGTGGAATTTATGGATTGCAACCCAACTTCGGTTGGGGGGCACCATCATATTATAGTGGTCATGGACTATTTCACAAAATGCGAAGAATTTATTCCTATAATTAAATGAAATGGTGAGACGACTGCTTGTTTCATATTCAATCAGATTATCGCTCGGTTCGGGATCCTGAAAGATCTTGTGACCGACCATGGAAGGCACTTTCAAAACAAGATGATGGACGAGCTAGCTTCAAAAACTGGGGTATAAGCAAGAGTACTCTTCTTCTTATTACCCCCAAACGAATGGTCGGGTTGAAGCCGTCAATAAATCCCTTAAGGACATTCTACGAAGAACTGTTACAAAAAGAAAAACCAATTGACACATTATGCTTTACCCTACTTTGTGAGCTTACCGAAGCGTAGTTAAGGTTTCCACCAGTTTTTCTCCACATCAACTAGTACATGGGGTGGAGTCGATTTTACCAGTTGAATGTGAAATTCCCTTGTTGAAACTAGCCCTAGAGCTTTTACTAGAAACTTCTGAATTGAAAGAGTGTTTGGTCTACTTAGATCACCTTAATGAGCAGTGTCAGGATGCTATAGTGGCTCTAGAAATTAATAAGTGTCGTGGCAAGGCTCAATACGATAAGTATGTCCATGCCCATAGATTTAATGAAGTGTCTTGGTCCTCTTCTATGACCAAGCTAGCGAACTATTAGGGGTGGGTAAGTTCAACCCCATGTGGCATGGGCACCTATGAGCTAGAAGATTATGAAGGGTCTGCCTTGGAGGATCCTAGAAATGGGCTCTATCTCAAAAAATACTATGCCTAACTCTCACCCGAGGTTGATATCGTGTATATTATTGTACAATTTGTATAGTTTGGTTTTTGATCCCCTTGTAGTGTTATCGGTTTGTTGACATGCTTCCTATTTTTGTGGCGGATGTCGATGAAGTATTTGGTATACTTAGGATTCGCTAATGGTGCGAGCCACCATATCCAGAACTTAGCTTTGGCTACTTGGGCCATCTATGCACCTGAGGGTCGTGGTGTCTTCAGGAGGTGTGTGTCTCCGGCCATCGTCAAACAATGTTGTTGAATATCGTTTCATGATTGAACTACTACGTGATGCCATTTCCAATGGTATTCGATCTCTTGAAGTTCGCCTTGACTCACAATTAGTTGTATCACAGTTAAATGGTTTGTACTGTATCGAGGATCCTATTTTATTACGAAGGTTCTTACGAGTAATATTGTTAGAATGGAAATTTGACTACATAACATACATTCATATACCTAGGCTTTACAATCATGTTGTAGATTCATATGCAAATTACGCTCTTGATTGGAGTTTGTCACATTCACATTTAAACACAAATGTAAATACATCAAGTTGATCACTAATCTCAGATTATTCAATTTGGTTCTTTGTGCCAAAAGTCTATGGTAATGCCTCTTTGATATTGGTCTGTGGGGCAAAGTGATCAAAGGAAAATATTTGAAGAGTGTTCCCTTATCTATTTGGCTTAGAGACAGGTGCAAATATGCTACAACACCATCGGATATTTGGAAAAGCATCTCTCAGACACCGCCTTTCATTGTACGAGACCTTGGATGGATGATTGGTAGGGGGGGTGCAAGTTTTCATTGGGATTGATCCCATCGTTGGCATGATGGAAAATACGACCCTATTTGTGGCCTTAATGAGACATCTCCAGCATCAAACTATATTTGTCATAAAACATGCAATTAAGGAGGAAGGGGATACAGACTTTCGATGGCTCTCAACACAGGACCTGCAATTGTTCAATGATTGGGCATTGGAATGGAAGGCATATGTCATCGATCTCACCATGGTTGGCATTATATTATTGGATTGCAATGACCACATCATTTGGTGTATGAATAAAAAGAGGGGTGATGTCACTGCTTCTTTGGCATATAAAGCGTTAGTGGAGAAACACTTACCTTAGCATATTTCCCAATGGATGTTGTGGGTCTAGAAGGGTAAGCTCCCATAAAAAATTCAGTATTTTAGTTGACTAGTCCTAAAATGATAAGACCCTGACTTGGGAAGCATTACAAAAAAGAGGTTTTAGTGGGTCAAGTAGGTGCATTCTTTGTTTTGTTTCTTATGAAACGGTTGACCATCTATTTGGTGAATTTTTTTTCTTCAAAAATGTCTAGAGTGCTCTCATGTTAATGTTGCATGTATCTTTCAAGTAATAGTGTCTGGAGTGATCTCATTTTAATGTTGCATGTATCTTTCGAGTGGGAGTTTCTAAATTTGGAGGATAACCTGCATCGATGGAAGGACCTCTTTCCATCTCTAATAGATACTCCCTTGGATACTCCATCTTTTCCAGGCTAGGAATTTGGCCTCCTTTTAGGAGACCAATCTGGCGACAGAGGTGGTTTGCATTAACATCTTGGTTAGACTTAAGGATTTTGAATGTGGCTCCTCGTCCTTTACTTCTCGAGTGACTCAACCACTACTTTGTGATAGGTGATTGATTACTGGTTTTTTTATGGGGCAGAACAAAAAGGATTGTGTGGTGTTGGTATGGTCATTAAGTTGAACAAGAACATATTTTCAACTTAAGGTGTGATGTGGGTTTTGGAACTAATACTAAGGAAAAATTGGTGGCCCTATGGGGGCTTTTCTCGTTTGCACAATACAAACAGTTGTAGTTAGGCCAAGTTTCAAGGGACTCCAAAGTTATAGTGGATTGGGTCAATCGAAAAGACCATATTTATTCCCTGAATCTTTCCCATTGGCTAAGAAGAGTTAGAAGCATTATTGGTTACTTCTCGAGGACTGCCTTTCACCATATTAATAGAGAATACAATAATGAAGTTGATTCACTATCAAAAAAGGCCATTAACGATAAACTTGCATGCCTCACCTTCGAGGAAATACTTGATGGTATCGTGATAGACTCGGGTGACTTGAGAGTTTAACTCTCTACTATATCATATTTTTTGTGTGTGCCTGCAAATTGAACATATAAGACATCAATTATGTTTGGAGTTTGATATCATAAGACTGATTTTGAAAAATGACACGAGTGTGTGATTGGGTTGAATGTCCTAAAGTATTTTTATATGTATGATGTTGTAGCAAGCCAGTATGATACAAAACTGAAAGTGTATGAAAGCATGTTATCATGGATGAAAACCTGATAGAGACCTCTGCCCGTTTTTGTATTTATGCCACAATTTTTAATATAAAATACAAAACTGAAAGTGTATGAAAGCATGTTATCATGGATGAAAACCTGATAGAGACCTCTGCCCGTTTTTGTATTTATGCCACAATTTTTAATATAAAAAATATTGTTTTTTCTTTATGAAAATAAAAGAATATTTAATTTAAGATCTCGAGCCTCGTGTGCGGTGACTTTTACAAATTAGGAACGAGAAAAGCAAAAGATTATAAGGAAATGAAGTGTTACGGGCGGTTATAGGAAATGACGAGCTTTAATGAACTCGGAAGGAGGTGTGAACAAGTTGGGGAAACTAGAATTCAAGATATTGATGAGGAAGATGGATTGCTGCATTGAAGAGAGTTATGAACCCAGTTTTATTTTGAGAACTAAGTTTGTTGCTAAAGAAGCTAGTTCTAATGGTTTGAAAGCCTAGGTTTGATTACCTAGGTTAATAATACTCATATACTTATGAACTAGAGGATTGATATTTTAATACAAAACTGACTTTATATGTATTATTATTTAATCATTATGGATTAAATGAGAGGACTCTAAAACGTTAAGTTATATAACTAATTTTTGCTTTCAAATTTGGAGACATAAATTACTTAAGAGCTAGATGTGTGAGGATTTAAATATAATTTTTAACATTTATTAAGATATTAATGGTTAAAGTTATAGGATTTAATTATCAGCCAAAATAAATCCGTAACAACAATATATAAATTAGGTTGGACACAAGCACATAAAAAATATCTGTCCCACGATAGATGGGACAACTTTAAATTTCTAAAAAGATTACAGTTGTACTGAATTTTTAACCATGCTTGGATCAAGTGAAAATGGTGAAGAGCATCTCAATCTCTCCCACCATGCTGAAACTCAACTAGGCCCTGAAGAATGTTGCTACATTTGCTCATAAATGAATTTTCTACATGCTGAGAAAGGAGAGCACTGTTATGAATGCAAAGATAACGAGTCTAAGACAATTCCAACCAACTAAAGAACTAGAAAACTCTCACAAGCACCATGTAAGAGTTGGAGTTGTGTTGAATTAGCTGCTCCTCACGCGAGATAGTCATTGATAGGAATATTATACTTGATAATAGGAGTTTGCATGAAGAGACGTAAGCAAAAATGATGTTATACATATCCAAATGTGAAGTGTAATTATATTGTAATTGTTGTACTTCAAAGTCTAAAATCATATTAAAATTTCCTTAGTTTTTGAATTGTAGCCGGCAACGAAATCACAAGTTCAGAATTTACAAAGCTATCTTAAAAAAATATACCAATTGTAGAAATAGATCAAATTTCTAATTGTAAATCTTTTTTAGTGCAAATGTTGAAAAAATGTACAGTAATGTAGAGTGTGCCTCTTCTAAGCAAAACAAAAGAAGATAAAACTATCTTTGTTTTCAACTTAACATGTTTCTTACAATGTTGATCAAACTCCAGTTTTGTGTCACTACCCACGACTGAAACCAGCCTAATGTAGAATGTGCCTCTTCTAAGCAAAACAAAAGAAGATAAAACTATCTTTGTTTTCAACTTAACATGTTCCTTACAATGTTTATAAAACTCCAGTTTTGTGTCACTGCCCACGACTGAAACCAGCCTAGATCCAAATCCTAGGCTCTATCAAGCGCCGAGAGGGATCAAATCTCCCGAGGTACAAACCTCTTCTTAGGTATTGCACTCAAAGAGGTCAGCACCTCGAGAGATTTTACCCCTCTCGGCGCTTGATAGAGCCTAGGATTTGGTTCTATAACCAAATCCTAGGCTCTATCAAGTGCCGAGAGGGATCAACATCTCGGGAGGTGCAAACCTCCTTAAGTGCAATACCCACTACTGAAACCAACCTATTTATTAAGATATTAATGGTTAAAGTTTTAGGATTTAATTATCGGCCAAAATAAACCCGTAACAACAATATATAAATTAGGTTAGACACAAGAACATAAATAAATATCCTTGTCCTAGGATAAATGGGCTGAATCTCGCGAACAACACAACCATGTCTCAACAATTGCAGGATTTTGATTTGGAACAATTAAATGCAACTCACCATAACTTAGCATTGTAGCAGGGCTTTGGGGCATATACACATTGTGACTGTCTGAGACAACTAAAAAGAATGGTCATTAAGTCTAACCTGATTTGAACACATAAACATATATTTAAAAGCAAAACAACGCATTTCAGTAAGGTGAATATATAACATAAAACAAACAGTCAATTAAAATAAACTATAACTATAAAAAAGATAAACACAAGAAGATAAAGATGCATAATATATTCAACAAGATCCAACAGAAACAGTATTGAAGTTCATTCATAAAAGACAAGCATCACCAGCATATAAACATAAACCAGTAATGAGTATATCAGTTAAGCAACTAGAAAAGCTGAACAATGAAGCCAACACAGAAAATGAAGGATAAAAGTGTCATATATCTCATAGTTTCATCATCAAATGCATACAAGAGCTTTATACTTAACTCATGAACAAGTCTGAACTCATGAACAAGTCTGCAGACCTCCTGAAGCTATCCCAAAAATCGAACCCTCTCAATGACCTTCTAATCTCTCTAAATAGTGTTTTTTACAAAATCAGTTAGGGATAAAAAACCCTGACTTCCTCAACCTATTCGATGGGATAAAGTGAATTTTACAATATTACAAAAGATGCTATTTTCTAAAAATAGTAAAACAACTAACTAACATGTTCCTCAAAAAGAGATAACAAAAAACTAAATCAAAAGCTAACTCATAGCTCTTTTGTTGCCTCAGCCAGCAGAGCAATGCCATCTAATGCTTGAGCTTTCCTCTTAGCTTTCTTCTGCTTTTGCTCCAGGTCAGTTATCTTCTTGGTGAGTTCCTCATTTCTCTGCTGCAAGTCCTTGACTGTCTTCTCCAACTCTGAACAGTGCAAATCAGTGATTATTTTTCTTTTGAGAACCTCTTTAGATATTGCTGTCAGCTCATGACAATGGTCATTGACATCCTAAAGATCTTCTTTAAGCTTTCTGTTGGCCATCATCAGCCCCTCATTGACCTCTTGCATATGTTTCATCTGCTGTTTGTACTGCTGAATAATTTTCTGCAAGTTTTCTTTATCTATGTCAACTGACCTTCCTGTCATGATCTCTTGTTCAAAACTAGGGATCTCAGGTATGACTGCATCCTTATTTAACAGGTCTGAAATATTAGAGTCTTTTAGAATACCTGCTTGCCTAAGAATAAATTAATCTTCATCTTCCCATTCTTGATCTTCAACAGGAGCTATTTCAGCTTTTTCTTTCTGCTGCTACTTTAAAAGTTCATTTCTTATTTCAAGAAATATGGCAAACAATTCAGCTCAGGCTGCCTTAAATATTTTACAGACTGTGATAATCCTTTTACTTTTGCAGGCTAAGAAGAGGAAGCTTTAGCAACTGTTTTTCCCTTGCTTTTAATGTTCATTTTACCAATTTCTAGCTCTTCATTTGAGGAAGTATCAGTCAAGACAGTCTCTTGTTTGGAATTCAATTTTGGATTGAGTAACCTCTTCATATTCCATCTTAGTTTATTTGTTGGCCTGGTTTTAGGCCTCCAATATGGGGTTACAATCCTTTTCTTCTTCTTATTAGGTTTGCCTGATTTGATCTCTGAAGTGAAGAATTCTCTACAGGTTTCAGCATTGACTTCTGCTCTAGTAATTGGTTGCTCTTCTTCCAATAAATATCCCTCATCATCAGACAAAATGGTGATGGGACTTCTCTGTTTGGTTTGAACCTCTTCTTTGGGCATAGCAACCTTTTCTACAATAGCAACTTTAATTTCCTTGGAAACTGCTATTGGTGTCAACTGCTGCCTAGGTTGCAATTCCTCTTCTAAAAACAATGAATACCTGCCTGTAGTGCCAACTGAAAACACTTTGAGTTTACTGTCAAACTCCACATGCTCTGCTTCCTTCTCAACCTTGACATCCTCCTTGTCTTCAGGCTTAGCTTTCTGACCTAATTTTCTCATCATTACCTTCCCTTTGTTTGCTTGCCTCTTAGGCTGCTGATCTTCTTGTTTGACCTGAAAACCTGACTAGAAAAGAAAAAATTCCCAAGTTTTACCTTCATGCTGCAAAGCTGTGCTAATAATCAACTTAATTAGCCCATGATGAAAGATTGACTGAGAAGAATGGTCCATATGCCCTTTGACCCTGCTAGCCATTTTCTGCAAGCTTTTAAATAAGAAAAATGGAAGGTTCATCTTGGATACCCCCACCATATGTTGCAGAAATCTGAAGTGATACTTAAATACATAAGCATACCTGCCCTCGCAAGTAATATAAATCTGCAAAATTCTGATTGGTTCAACCCATTCCTTTATGAAATTTTGAATAAGGATGCCCTTACTCCAGTCTGGGGTGACATTTGGCAATAGGTATCTCTGAGGATCAAAGGTAAAGGGCAATTTCTTAAACCATAGTTCACCTTCATTCTTAATCCCTGTAGCTTCTGCAATCAATTCTATTGTCAGCCTGAACTTAAGAGTATCAAAGGTCACCATATCATCTTTAAAGCATTGAGCAAACTTACAAGAAACTTGAGCATTATACCCATCTATCTTCTTGAAAAATTCCATCCAACCAGCTTGTTGGAATAGTTCAACACACCCAAGGAGTTTTTCAATCCAACCTACATCAGTAGGTTCTGCTCTATTTATCTTACCACTCTTACCCATCTGTCTCTAAAGGCTGGAAACTGTCTGGATTCTTGGGTTCAATTGATAACCTGACATGTGATGTTTCTTTTTCAAATCTCTCAGGTTTCAAAAAACAACTCTCCTTAATGTTTTATGACTGCTCCTTTTTGTTTTCTTGATACAGGCTAGGTTTTGTTTGCATTCACAAGAGACTTAGATCATTTGAAGTATTCCAGATTCTTCACTACCACTGATAACTGTCATTCCATTTAATTATTCTAATGACTGTCCATCTCCAGCATATAAAATGAACTTGTGTATTAGTACCCATAACCTGCCAGAATCATGTATAAACAATCTCTGCACAAAAGAGTTTTAAATGAAGAATTTCAGCTGTCAACCTTTTAGACTAATTGCAGACTGTTTATAGGCTAGATGAGAAGATTTATAGAGCAGAAACAATCTTAAACTTAGTCCATTTTAGCTCTCAGTAATTTTAGTATCAAAATGACAGTAGGTCTTGCTCTACTCCCAAGCCTTTAGCTCTTCGCTGCTTCTTTTGGCTTCCAAAAACAGTAAGCTTCAAAACCTAGAAAAATTAGGTCTCCCTGCAACTTCAGATATTCGGCTCCTTTTTTTAATTGCTTGTAAACATAGAATCAATTTAAGACATTGAAAATACTGTCAAATGTATAATTCATCAAATCACTACACTTTGAGCTTTGACAGAGTCATTTTTTTATCAACAATTGCTATTTTTCAACCTTCACCCACCCTGGCATCTCAGAGCGTCTCAGACAGCTATTTCTTTGGCCGAAATTTCATTAAACAACACAGTTTAGTATTTCCCTTAATCAATTTTGATAGCATAGTCTCCAGGGAAAAAGCCCCAAATTATCAGTTATATTGGCTTATCGTGGAATACCTTTAAATTGATCAACTGCAGTGGTTTAAAATCATGACCTGAGTAGTCAAGTTGTTCACCTCAAATGTACAGGTGTCCTTCAGGATGAAATTTGACTGCAGACAGCAAAATCATGAAGCCCTAATTTCCTGTGACTCCATAAAACCTCACTCTGTTTCCCAACAGCAATGCCTGGTTTTTCAGTGGTTATAGTTACTCCACTACGTCCTTCGTCTTTGAATGTGCATGCAAATAACAACTCATCTCTCATTAAACCCAATCTACGCTGCTATCTGTCAAGATGAATTGCATTTGGGCTCATGATGACCATGATTCCCTCACGACGTGGAACCACCTGCTCTTATGATAATTCCTGAATCCACATGTAGTAAACACTCCACAATACGTGATTAGTCACTCATCATTCAAGAAAATGCCAAATTTTTGCTAGAAAATCAAAGGAATTGAGGGTCGCAATATTCTTGTAGTGCGCCTTTGTAAATTTCGGGCTCCAGCGCTACAAGAAGAGTTTTAATGCTATTTTATCGCTGTCTTACAACTTTTAGGCATTTTGTATGGAGTTTAAAAGCTGCTTGAGTAATGATTATGCCTGACTATGCTCAGAATGTGATTTTTTGAGTCCATTATTTGATATGATGACTTTTGAAAAACCCTTTAACAAAATAAAAACAAACCTAAAGTTCAAAACTTGAGAATTTCAAAAGGAAGTTCAAAATTTCATATAAAAACTAAAAATTTCCTAAAAGAGACAAAAATCAAATTAAAGCAAATGAATAACTTGAAATAAAAATGCAAATCAAACAAAATTTAAAGAAACAAATCACTGACTTAACATCTGGCTCCAGCTGCGGGATGAAGTCCTCCCTGCAAGGCTTCAAGAACCTGTAGACCAGTGCCTTATGTCTGCTATATTATCTATCTGTCTGCAAAACTTCCATTGGGCTATGGAGTCTTATTATGATTCACTCACACCGGTATGTACAATGACAAGTGAAAATTCTCTTATAAACTGTAGAAATGCTTGAGGAATCGCCCATTAACAGGGCTGGACAACTCCACACCTTCCAATGACTGCAAGATAAAAGTATTATTTTCCAAAAATTTTGACACCAAGAAAGGGCCAAACCAAAGATTGTCAAACTTACCATGTTTACCCTTTTGCTCCTTTCTTGCATCCCACCTTAGAATCATATCAGCAACTGAAAAAGTATTCTCTTTGCTGTTTCTGTCAAATCTGCTTTTTATCTTGGCTCTGTACAACTGTGCCTTTTCATCCACCTTTTCCCTGTTTTGCTGTAACTCAATCATCTCAAAAATTCTCCTCTGCATATCATCTGGTTCCTCTTGAGCATTCTGGAGAAATTTCATTGCTGGGATCCCCAAATGAACAGGGAAAACTGCCTCTGTACCATATACTAACTGATAGGGAGAAGTTCCAATTGCTTGTTTCACTGTGATCCTATCAGCCCACAATGCATATTTCAGCATTGAATCCCATGATCTTTTGCTATGTTTTAGTAGCTTCTTAATGATCTGAATGATATTCTTATTAGAGGATTCAGCCAAACCATTACCCTGGGGATAATAAGGAGTGGAGTGCTTCAGCAAAATACCGTTTCACAAAATGCTATCATTGCTTTAGACTTGAAGTCCTTAGCATTATCTGTCACTAACTTTTGAGGACAGCCAAACCTGCTCAGGATATTTTCTTCAATGAAATCCATGATTACCTTGTCTGTGGCATTCCTTGTAGGAATGGCTTACACCCATTTAGTGAAAAAATCTGTTGCTGTCAGAATCCAGTGATGCTGTCCTGAAGATGTTGGATTAATTTCTCCAATGAAATCCAGACCCCATTGCTGGAAAGGAGCATTGACTGCAATGGGTTTCAAAGGCAAAGACAACAATTTCTGTTTTCCAGCAAACTTCTGACAAGGGACACATGCCTTTACCTGTTGATAAACATCTGCAAACAAGGTGGGCCAATAGTATCCAACTCTCAAAATTTTGTATGCTGTTGTTTTCCAGTATTTATGCCCCCCACAAGCACCCTCATGAGATTCAGAAATCACTTCTCCTATCTCAGATTGATCCAGACACCTGAGCAAGATACCCCCAGGGTCCTTCCAAAACAACTGCTCTTCTACTAGACAATACTTGGTAGCTTTAAGCTTTAAATATCTAGCAGCCTTCCTATCAAAATGGTCAGGACATTGTAAAAACAACAGAAAATAGACTATGTCTGCATACCAGGTAGATGCTGAGTAAAAATCCATGATCTTCTCTTTTTTCAGTGCTGCTTGATCTTCTTCTTGAGTTATTTCTTCAGCCATAACATACAATCCCAGAGCCTGACAATTTGATTCAGCCAGTAGCTTGGCTAAACCTTGTCCTTTAACAAGCTTAGTAGGTCTGATCTCCACATCATACTCCATAATCTTTGCAATCCATTTGCCTCTCTTCCCTTCACTATCAGGCTGTGTTAAGACATCTTTCACAGCAGCATTTGGAACAAATTAAATGACTTTTGAATGCAGGACATAAATTTTGAAAAATTTGAAAGTCTTCACCAGAGCATAAGCCTGCTTCTCCAATATACTATACTTCAGATCAGAATCTCTGAGAGTCTTGCTGAAGAAGGCAATAGGCTGTTCCAATCCTTCTTTATTCTTTTGAAGTAAGACAGCTGCAATTGTGTCTTCAGATGCAAATGAGAAAGTAAGGAATTCTTTAGTAAAATCAGGACTTACCAATACAGGTGCTTCAGTAAGAGCTGCTTTGATTTTCTCAAATGAAGCCTTTGCCTCAGAAGTCCACCTAACTTCTTGATCCTTTTTGAGCATAGTTGTGATCTGTTTAATGGTTTCAGCAAAGTTGGGAATAAACCACCACAGAAAATTTATTTTGCCAATGAATGATTGAACATCCTTTTTACTCCTAGGTAAACTGATCTTCAGTATAGCTTTCACTCTTTCTGGATCTATTCTGATGCCATCAGCAGACACCAAGTGGCCAAGTAGTTTACCTTCTTGCACAGCAAAATGTGACTTCTTTGGATTTAGAGAAAGGCCAATTTTTTTGCATTTTAGGAAGGTTTGCCTCAAATGCTTCAAATGTTCATCATCTGACTGCGAGAAAACAGTAATGTCATCCAAATAAATAACCACAAACTTATCTTTTTCTCCCACAAAGGAAATATCCATTGCTCTCTGAAAAGTTGCTCTAGCATTCATCAAGCCAAAAGGAATCTTGTCATACATGAATGTCCCCCAGGGAGTTGTAAAGGCTGTCTTCTCCTTATCATCAGGGTGCATTTCAATCTAATTGTACCCTGAGAAACCATCTGCCATAGAGATCCTTTGTGCTCCAACCACTTGCTGCAATACCTGTT
Organism: Pseudotsuga menziesii; assembly: GCA_001517045.1. Lineage (NCBI taxonomy): Eukaryota > Viridiplantae > Streptophyta > Pinopsida > Pinales > Pinaceae > Pseudotsuga > Pseudotsuga menziesii. The sequence goes on from LPNX010035155.1 coordinate 85,515, forward strand.
CAATCTTAGGAAGAGGATAGTTTTCTTTTAATGAAGATCTGTTCAGGTTTTTGAAATTGACACATAATATGATTTCTCCATTCTTTTTTCTGACAGGGACCAAATTAGCCACCCAGGAAGAATACCTGAGGGGCACTATTATCTTTGCATCCAACAGCTTCTTCACTTCTTTTTCAATTACGGGAAACAAAGCTGGGTTGATCCTTCTCAGCTTCTGATGAAATGGTTTAATATTTGGCTTTAAAGGCACCTTATGCTGTATGATTCCTGTATCATAAGTTCTGAGTTCTTCATAGGACCATGCAAAGACATCTACATGCTCTTTTAACAGTTTGATATATCTATTTCTTTGTTCAGCTGTCAATGATTTAGAAATTTTGACCATTCTAGGATGTTCAACTGAACCAATATTGCAGTCTATCACATTCTCTTCTGAAGACTGAACAACAGGCTTTGAGGGTGTATCATCCTTTGTAAATATTCTTTCCAGAGGTACCAAACCTTTAGGAATGAAATTACTCTTCAATTCGATGATCTTATGACCTGCTATCTCCTCTGTAGCAATTTCATCTAGCTGTTCTTCTTCATCATCCTCATCCTGATCAATTATGGAATTTGAATACTCATCTGTAAGTTCAATAAACCTTTTAATCTCAGTATCATCTTCAAACACTCTCCACTGTTTTACATTATCAGGTACAGAAGGTCTGTACCTTATTTCAATTGGATATTTCAGCTGAGTGGTTTTAGGGATTCTGAAGTGTGTGGCAGCCAAAGCCAATGAATCTGTTGTCTGATTATAATCCCTTGGAATGTAAGTAATATTAAAAGCCACAAAATAGTTTTCAAGCATGTCCCATACCTCATTCCGATAAAGTTTCAACAAACCCTACTTCACTTGATAGTTGTTCTTCACCTGTTGAACAACTAGTTTGGAGTCGCCAAATGCAGCAATCTGCTGAATGCCCAAATCTTTAGCAGCTTTTAATCCCAGTAGCAAAGCCTCATACTCAGTAGTATTGTTTGTAGTAACAAATTCCAACTTGTACATGAACCTCACTGTTTCACCTCCAGGATATTTGAGAAGAGCTCCAGCTCCAGCACCCTCTTTGCATGAGGATCCATCAAAATACAATTTCCACAATGCATTTTCTTCCTGTCTACTATGTTTTATTGGTTGTTCCTTTTCCACTTGTAACAGACCAGCATAATTATCTTCCTCACTGAAATGTAGCATGCATGTACCAAGATCTTTATCAACAGAGTACAGTGGGTGATTAGTGGGATTCTTGTCATCTGTCACTATGTAAGCAAACTGCAGCTCTCTGTACAGTCTTCTAGTTTCTCCACCAAACATAGGAATGGTGGCATATGAAAGGTCCATTTGTAAGGTTCCTCCAACGTTTTTATCCCATGACCTAGATAGAAGTAAACCAAATTTCGGTGTTATATCAGCTACCACAACATCCATTATCACACTTTTCATGGGTAACTGAGCTAGGATGACAACCATGTCCTTTATTACTCCAAGACACTTCACTGCTCGGGAATCAAAGGCATATAGGTCATGGTAAGGTTTAGTGATACTCATGCCCAAAGCTTCCATAACAGCCTTTGGCATCAAATTGTGGGATGCTCCTGAATCTAAAAGGCAATTGTGAATCATTTGCTCATGGACTGTCAAGGTGACATAGAAAGGAGGTGAAGCACCAGCCTCATTTTCAGTTTTTCCAGCTAGGGCTGATCCAATAAAGATTCTAGGGTTTTCTTCCTGCAGATTAACTGTGTCTGAAACAGGCTGATTGTTTACTGAATTCATCACTTTCAAGACTGTTTGTTTATATGAAGGGTTCTTTATTAACTCAGTTAAAGGTACAGGAATCTTTAACTTCCCTAATTCATTCTCCAAACTGAAATTCTGAACAGATTTGTTTACCTCTTCCACCTCTGGAGTCTTCTTTGATTTTTCTGCAACTTGTCTTTTTTCTGGCACAGGATCAGCTGTTTGTTTAGCAGGGACAATTTCAGCAGGGACAACTGCGTTCTTCTTTGGGGCTTGCACCACCTTCTTTGGGCTTGATCTGAGATTTATAGTCTTCTTAGGTCCATTCTGATGAACAGCAGCAGTTACAGCAGTCTTTTCTAAATCCAAGTCATCCTCAGCTTCAAACATGTCTGCATCATAATATTCTGCATTCAAAAATTCTTCTTCAGTAACAAAACCTCCAGAGAATCCATCTACAAAATGGTTCATATCCTGATCAGTCTTAGTCTCTTCAAAAAGCAGCTGTTCATCAACTTCTTCTTCATCAGCTACATTTTTCTGAAGAGGTGGGGGCACTCTTTGATCTTCATTTTCTCTCCTCTCTTGCTGGATATCATTGTTCCTGCACTCTCTTGGTATGAATCTAGGAGCAAATTACCTTCTGAACTGATTTTGGTTATTTGGATTTCGTTCAACTTCTAGAGCAGGTTTGCCATAATTTTTTCAAGCTCTAATTTATTCAATTTTGCAATGAGAATCTTCACTAATTTAGCCATTTCATCAATCTTGGCTTCAGCGGTATGAGGAGCAGAACTTCCTGAAGTTGCTTCCTTCTTTCCTTTTTTATCATAAAGCTGCTGGGTTGTTTCTTTCTTAAGTCTGTTTGAAGCCAATAAATTGGACTCAACCTCCAATGCTGCATCTTGCATGTTCAGCAAGGTGACAGGTCTCCTTTCTCTTAATAATAGAGAAAATTCATGGTCAAAGGCATTGGCATAGGTGAGTTTAGCTGATGTTTCAGTAGGCTTGATTTCTGCTGGAATCCTACTATACATTTTGTTACACCTTTTGGAAAAATCTGCAATAGTCTCCTCTTTTTTTCTTCTGAGAGCTCCAAACTCAGTTATATAGTAGGTGTGATATTTTGTGTCTCCCCATTTCCTCATGAAGAGATCCCGTAGCTCTTCAATTATAGTGATGGAGTTGGCAGGAAACTCTCTGAACCATTTCCTTACATCCCCATCAAGGCTCTGAACAAATACCCTCATCCATACATATTTGATCTCAATGTTTTGATTGTCAGCATAACTGAGGAAAGCCTCCCAATGTTCCTCAGTAGTGGTTTCTCCCTGTCCATTGAACCTGGGCATATACTTCTGATAATCACCTCCAGGAAATGCATGTAAAGGCTGAGGTAAGACTAATGGTGCATACCTGGCTGCAACCATCCGGTCCATCATATCTATGGGAGGGTTTTGGGCTGCCATCTTTGGACTGACTGGTTTTGAAGAAGAAGCTTGACTAGAAACTGATTGCCAAGAACTTTTACCTAATTTTAGTTGAAGCACCCAACTGGTCAGAGTCACAGAGGGCTGATAAAGATTGAGACCTTCGGAGTTTTCTTGTTGTTTTCAATATTTGTTCAGGGTCTGAAACCCCTAAATGTAACGATGAAGTAGGTCTACTCCTGGTTCCCACTCCTCTAGAAGCCACTGTGACAACTTTGGTGAAAAATTAGCCTTCAAAAGTGCTGGTTTAAGTCCACCTCTTAAAACCAGTAAAACTAATAAGTATCCCAGGGAAGATATGTCTTCAACTTTGTCCCTGGCAACGGTGCCGAAGATGCTTGTGCCATAAATTGTTTCCAAGGCCAAAGAAACAAGCCAACACAATCTCAAATAAAACTCAATAAAACAAACTAGGTTTAGGGTTTCTGATGTATTTTCTTAGTTATAAAATTTGGGGAAAGATAGGGAATACACTCATGAGCAAAGTAATAACTAAATCATAAACACAAGAAGATAAAGATGCATAATATATTCAACAAGATCCAACAGAAACAATATTGAAGTTCATTCATAAAAGACAAGCATCACCAGCATATAAACATAAACCAGTAATGAGTATATCAGTTAAGCAACTAGACAAGCTGGACAATGAAGCCAACAAAGAAAATGAAGGATAAAAGTGTCATATATCTCATAGTTTCATCATCAAATGCATACAAGAGCTTTATACTTAACTCATGAACAAGTTTGAACTCATGAACAAGTCTGCAGACCTCCTAAAGCTATCCCAAAAATCGAACCCTCTCAATGACCTTCTAATCTCTCTAAATAGTGTTTTTTACAAAATTAGTTAGGGATTAAAAAATCTAACTGCCTCAACCTATTCGATGGGATAAAGTGAATTTTACAATATTACAAAAGATGCTATTTTCTAAAAATAGTAAAACAACTAACTAACATGTTCCTCAAAAAGAGATAACAAAAAACTAAATCAAAAGCTAACTCATAGCTCTTTTGCCGCCTCAGCCAGCAGAGCAATGCCATCTAATGCTTGAGATTTCCTCTTAGCTTTCTTCTACTTTTGCTCCAGGTTAGTTATCTTCTTGGTGAGTTCCTCATTTCTCTGCTGCAAGTCGTTGACTGTCTTCTCCAACTCTGAATAGTGCAAATCAGTGATTCTTTTTCTTTTGAGAACCTCTTTAGATACTGCTGTCAGCTCATGACAATGGTCATTGACATCCTGAAGATCTTCTTTAAGCTTTCTGTTGGCCATCATCAGCCCCTCATTGACCTCTTGCATATGTTTCATCTGCTGTTTGTACTGCTGAATAATTTTCTGCAAGTTTTCTTTATCTATGTCAACTGACCTTCCTGTCATGATCTCTTGTTCAAAACTAGGGATCTTAGGTATGACTACATCCTTATTTAACAGGTCTGAAATATTAGAGTCTTTTAGAATACCTGCTTGCCTAAGAATAAATTCATCTTCATCTTCCCATTCTTGATCTTCAACAGGAGCTATTTCAGCTTTTTCTTTCTGCTGCTGCTTTAAAAGTTCATTTCTTATTTCAAGAAATATGGAAAAAAATTCAGACTCAGGCTGCCTTAACTCTTTTACAGACTGTGATAATCCTTTTACTTTTGCAAGCTAAGAAGAGGAAGCTTTAGCAACTGTTTTTCCCTTGCTTTTAATGTTCATTTTACCAATTTCTGGCTCTTCATTTGAGGAAGTATCAGTCAAGACAGTCTCTTGTTTGGAATTCAATTTTGGATTGAGTAACCTCTTCATATTCCATCTTAGTTTATTTTTTGGCCTGGTTTTAGGCCTCCAATATGGGGTTACAATCCTTTTCTTCTTCTTATTAGGTTTGCCTGCTTTGATCTCTGAAGTGAAGAATTCTCTACAGGTTTCAACATTGACTTCTGCTCTAGTAATTGGTTGCTCTTCTTCCAATAAATATCCCTCATCATCAGACAAAATGGTGATGGGACTTCTCTGTTTGGTTTGAACCTCTTCTTTGGGCATAGCAACCTTTTCTACAACAGCAACTTTAATTTCCTTGGAAACTGCTGCTGGTGTCAACTGCTGCCTAGGCTGCAATTCCTCTTCTGAAAACAATAAATACCTGCCTGTAGTGCCAACTGAAAACACTTTGAGTTTACTGCCAACGTCCACATGCTCTGCTACCTTCTCAACCTTGACATCCTCCTTGTCTTCAAGCTTAACTTTCTGACCTAATTTTCTCATCATTACCTTCCCTTTGTCTGCTTGCCTCTTAGGCTGCTGATCTTCTTGTTTGACCTGAAAACCTGACCAGAAAAGAAAAAAGTCCCAAGTTTTACCTTCATGCTGCAAAGCTGTGCTAATAATCAACTTAATTAGCCCATGATGAAATATTGACTGAGAAGAATGGTCCATATGCCCTTTGACCCTGCTAGCCATTTTCTGCAAGCTTTTAAATAAGAAAAATGGAAGGTTCATCTTGGACACCCCCACCATATGTTGCAGAAATTTGAAGTGATACTTAAATACATAAGCATACCTGCCCTCGCAAGTAATATAACTCTGCAAAATTCTGATTGGTTCAACCCATTCCTTTCTGAAATTTTGAATAAGGATGCCCTTACTCCAGTTTGGGGTGACATTTGGCAATAGGTATCTCTGAGGATCAAAGGTAAAGGGAAATTTCTTAAACCATAGTTCACCTTCATTCTTAATCCCTGTAGCTTCTGTAATCAATTCTACTGTCAGCCTGAACTTAAGAGTATCAAAGGTCACCATGTCATATTTAAAGCATTGAGCAAACTTACAAGAAACTTGAGCATTATACCCATCTATCTTCTTGAAAAATTCCATCCAACCAGCCTATTGGAATAGTTCAACACACCCAGGGAGTTTTTCAATCCAACCTACATCAGCAGGTTCTGCTCTATTTATCTTACCACTCTTACCCATCTGTCTCTAAAGGCTGGAAACTGTCTGGATTCTTGGGTTCAATTGATAACCTGACATGTGATGTTTCTTTTTCAAATCTCTCAGGTTTCAAAAAACAACTCTCCTTCATGTTTTATGACTGCTCCTTTTTGTTTTCTTGATACAGGCTAGGTTTTGTTTGCATTCACAAGAGACTTAGATCATTTGAAGTATTCCAGATTCTTCACTACCACTGATAACTGTAATTCCATTTAATTATTCTAATGACTGTCCATCTCCAGCATTCAGAATGAACCTGTGTATTAGTACCCATAACTTGCCAGAATCATGTATAAACAATCTCTGCACAAAAGAGTTTTAAATGAAGAATTTCAACTGTCAACCTTTTAGACTAATTGCAGACTGTTTATAGGCTAGATGAGAAGATTTATAGAGCAGAAACAATCTTAAACTTAGTCCATTTTAGCTCTCAGTAATTTTAGTATCAAAATGACAGTAGGTCTTGCTCTACTCCCAAGCCTTTAGCTCTTCGCTGCTTCTTTTGGCTTCCAAAAACATTAAGCTCCAAAACCTAGAAAAATTAGGTCTCCCTGCAACTTCAGATATTCAGCTCCTTTTTTTAATTGCTTGTAAACACAGAATCAATTTAAGACATTGAAAATACTGTCAAATGTATAACTCATCACATCACTACACTTTATGCTTTGATAGAGTCATTTTTTTATCAACAATTGCTATTTTTCAACCTTTACCCACCCTGGCATCTCAGAGCATCTCAGACAGCTATTTCTTTGGCTGAAATTTCATTAAACAACACAGTTTAGCATTTCCCTTAATCAATTTTGATAGCATAGTCTCCAGTGAAAAAGCCCCAAATTATCAATTATACTGGCTTAACGTGGAATACCTTTAAATTGATCAACTGCAGTGGTTTAAAATCATGACCTGAGTAGTCAAGTTGTTCACCTCGAATGTACAGGTGTCCTTCAGGATGCAATTTGACTGCAGACAACAAAATCATGAAGCCCTAATTTCCCGTGACTCCATAAAACCTCACTCTGTTTCCCAGCGGCAATGCCCGGTTTTTCAGTGGTTATAGTTACTCCACTACGTCCTTCGTCTTTGAATGTGCATGGAAATAACAACTCATCTCTCATTAAACCCAATCTACGGTGCTACCTGTCAAGATGAATTGCATTTGGGCTCATGATGACCATGATTCCCTCACGACGTGGAACCACCTGTTCTTATGATAATTCTTGAATCCACACGTAGTAAACACTCCACAATACGTGATTAGTCACTCATCATTCAAGAAAATGCCAAATTTTTGCTAGAAAATCGAAGGAATTGAGGGTCGCGATATTCTTGTAGCGCGCCTTTGTAAATTTTGGGCTCCAGCGCTACAAGAATAGTTTTAACGCTATTTTATCGCTGTCTTACAACTTTAGGCATTTTGTATGGAGTTTAAAAGATGCTTGAGTAATGATTATGCCTGACTATGCTCAGAATATGATTTTTTGAGTCCATTATTTGATATGATGACTTTTGAAAAACCCTTTAACAAAATAAAAACAAACCTAAAGTTCAAAACTTGAGAATTTCAAAAGGAAGTTCAAAATTTCATATAAAAACTAAAAATTTCCTAAAAGAGACAAAAATCAAATTAAAGCAAATGAATAACTTGAAATAAAAATGCAAATCAAACAAAATTTAAAGAAACAAATCACTGACTTAACACATCCAAAAACATTTTTTCCCATATCTAAATGTACATGTTTTTAAAGCTCGGGCTATTGAAATTCATCCACTAACACTGTAAGTTAACCATGCTTGTCATCATGGACTGCGACGAGGAGCTGGCTGATAAATCTACATATAGGTATTATCCAAAACACGAGAGAACACAATCTGAATGAATATATGATAGAAATTCATTTAGCCTGTCATAACCATAATGAATAAAATGAATAAGGATAAGTTTTTCAAATGAATTGAAATGAAAATAAATCTCACAATCACATCATTGCCGGTCATAGTCAAAATCGAGTAGGACAAGAAGTTGGATCATTTCTTCATGTGGGACAACTAATTCTACGACGAAACCAATGGAGAATGCAATGAGAATGAAAAAGATGGAGTTCCAGATCATTTGAATTGAGTTCGAGAATCTTTCATAGAAGCTTTGCTGATAATCATTTATGAAGAAGAAGAAGTTTTTATCTTAGAAAAAGTTTTCACCTTGGGAGATTTGATCTCTCTTGGCGCTTGATAGAACCTAGGATTTGGATCTATGCTGGTTATTGGAAGAGTTATACTTTACTATAATATTGCATACTATAATATTGCAAGGTGCAAATTTAATCAACTAAAGATTTGTTAAAAGAATACTAGTAGATGCATTGTTGGATTGTAACTCTTTTGTTGGATAACACTACTACATTTCGACCAAAAATCTGACGGCCGTCATGTCGGATTTTCGACACTTTCCTGTTGCATGTACGACCCTTTGATTTTTTTTTAAGCGTCGGAAACTTGTCGTCGGTTATCCGACACCTATGTAACCGTCGGTTAAGCGACACCTAAGTAACCATTGGTTAAAGCTCAAGCGTCGGTTAAGCGACAAAATATCTTCGATGGTAGTGAAATTTTTTTGAGAAAATAATCTTTAGGCCGTCGATAAAGCGACAGAATGTCCGTCGGATAAGCGACGGATATCATTGGTAAGCGTTGGATAAGCGACAGCTAGAGGCATCGGAGAAGCGACGGATATCATGGGTGAGCGTCGGATAAGCGACAGCGATAGGCGTCGGATAAGCGACGGATATCATGGGTAAACGTCGGATAAGCGACAGATAGGGGCGTCGCTTAAGCGACGGCAGTGATTTTTTTTTTTTTAATTTTTTTTTTTAAAATACCTCTTTAATTTATGCTCATAATTTATGATCTAGACTTGTTGCTTCTCCATTGGAAGATAGGGGTAGTCTAGTAAGCGCAGAAGCAATAGAATCAACATTGGCATGAAAACCTTCATTACTACCAACAGGGCTTTGGTTCACCAGTGATGTCAATGGAATTATTAAAATTCCCACCAAAGCTCCATTCTCACCATGGCCTGCCTAAAAGACATGAGGCCCGGTACAAGTCCCAGGGATATTTGATAGAATAGGGCATGGCACCTTAAGCCGAAGGAAGACCATGTTATGCCGTGCAACCCCTAACCTTGGGGTATGTTTCTCAAAGCAACTTCCCCAATAACAAACCATTTCATGATTATTGATTAAGTATTATATATGACATGACCAAGCCTACAACTC
>LPNX010035155.1:95338-113169 GCA_001517045.1 Pseudotsuga menziesii
ACAACCTTTACAAGGCCCGAAAACATATGGTTTAAGAATATGTGGTAGAAATGTAGAATCAGCTTTTTCAGCTTTTTTTCAATACCTAAAGAAAGCAAATGGTGTTAGATGGCTTCTGTCCAATAGTGTTTCTTTCAAAATTATGTCAGCTAAAAATAAAGGATACTATTGGAACATGCACTTGTCAAAGTGCTAATATACTTGCCATTGCAAATGAATATAATGCAGTAACCTAGGAATCAAATTTTTTTATTAGAATACAGACTATATATGACTAACTACTTTGATTAGGAAATGGTGAATTCCATCCCTCTGGAAGCTTCCATTGTTTATGCCAAGAAATAGACACCCTTGACCAAAGAGGAAACTCAAAATCATCCTCTAAGGGCTCGTCTGCAGGCCCATCCATTGTGAGAGGCAACCAAACATAACGTGAGTCTCTTAATTCAGCTGGGTTCCACTGATCTGCCATAAATATAAACATATCATGCATGCCAGGAAGAGGTAGAACAAACGTTCCCTGGGCAAAAAATGTAGCTCTTCTAAAATATTCATTGCCTCCCATGCATGGATTCCCCAATGTTTCCCAAGGTCCTAGCATAGACTCTGCCGAATGAGCCAACGCTGTATTTGGGGCCCAGCCAGTGCAGCCAGAAGTGATCATATAATATAGCCCCCTATGCTTGAAAACAGCAGGTGCCTCTCTATGCTCTCCAACTAAAGCCCTTTGCATGACTTTAGTAACATCCCTGTAGTCTTCTGTCAATTGCACAATATGCAATTAACACTATTGTCTTCTGATGAGTAGACAATATAAGCTTGACCATTGTCATCTTTAAATACTGTCATATCTCGGCTATCAAAACCATGTGGCTGTTTGCTGCCAAGATACTGGAATGGCCCAGTGGGGGAGAAACTGACTGCCACACCAACAGAAGCTTTGGAATAGTTAGCATTGTCAATGTGCATCCACATTACATACTGTTTAGTGTGATTATTATAAATCACCTTGGGCCTCTCAAGCACATTTTTGACATGAAGGTCATGTGTCTTATTGAGTTTCTCGCCTGGTAGAACTATCCCTTCATTCTTCCAAGTCCACAAGTCCTTTGATGAGTTGCAGTTAACCCCTACGATATCCACCTGTGATTGTATAATTCAGAATACACGATAAGATAAAGTTCCATACAAAGACATTACGCAGAGTGTAAACAATTAGAACAATTATTTCACTGCTCTAACTGAATTTGCATTTTAGCAAACTAGTGAGAAAATCACATATTTCGATAAATAAAGTCATGATAAAGGGATGTCAATTTTTCTGCAAAAAAAAGTTTGAATTTCCCGGTATAAACTATAATACTGACACAGACATCATAGTTCTGAAATTATCAATTGAACCATGAGAACCTACATAATAATGGTTGGCAAGGCTGTGCTATTGTGATAACTTAAGGCAGGCCCTATACATTTACCAGAACCTAAATAATGTAAACGAAACACGCAATGATCAAAGATGTTGCAAGAACTAAAATTATGTTTCTAATGATGCACAAACAGAAAATTACATCAGTCAAAAATAGTTTAGATGTTTGTCGCCATATGCATGCAATATCCAAAACAACGGTTAAAAAAAAACAGAAATTGAAATTTGTAAATGACCTCTCCTGGCTTTGGTGTGAAAGTTGCTTGTAAACGTGATTTCCATTTGGATGCTGCTTGAATTTGCATATTCAAATCAAAGGTCAAATAAGACCATGTTCACCTCTTAAATGTTGAAGGTGCATAAACATCTGTGACCTCTTAGTAAACTGTACAATAGAAGCATCTACATACTGAAATACAGACAAGTCCCGCATTCTTTCTTTAGTTACTAAAGCTGAAATCTGCTTTAGAAATCTCCTCTTAACATATGTAAATTCCATAAACCTCGCTGACATCTGACTGTCGTTGTTAGCTAAAAATGAAAAAAAGATTTTATTGGCATCTCTCCCGAACAATATGCATGATTTCTCTCAACATTTTTCCATCTTAGACTTCTTTCTGAGGGAGCCATGTTCAAAATCAAAGGAATGGTAAACCAGATAAGAGTGAAATTCATGGACTAAAATCAAAGAAAATGCTAAAGGTTCTTACATTGCAGCATTTATACAGAAAACATAAATATTCACTCCACGTCTTTTCCACAAGTGACCTTGTAGCCTTGCGTCCTTACCTCCTGTTTACTCAGACCTTCCCATTTAATATCCCTTCCTTCAATCTGCAAAGCTAGTTTGTAGAGGCTTTTGCAACATCTGTGTTCTAATTTATTCAATGTTTAGATTAAGTTTTCAACTACTGCTTTAGGGGCATTTATTGTTGTCATCATGGGTTTTATCCATTTGAAACCCCGATCTATCAAGCAGCGAGAGGGATCTAGTTTCTTGATGTGTAATATTTTTTTTTTAATTGAACTCAAGAATTTGGTCTCTCTCTTGCTTGATAGATTCGGCTTTAAGTCTTAATTTTTTACTTTTTATTTTATTGGCCAACATAGATTTGTTAAATTATTTTTCAAATTTTTTTATTTTAAAAATACCTCTTTAATTTATGCTCATAATTTATGATCCAGACTTGTTGCTTCTCCATTGGAAGATAGGGGTAGTCTAGTAAGCGCAGAAGCAGTAGAATCAAATATGGAAGTACCTGAAGTATTCCAAGTTCATGCTAGAAATGCAACTGTAAGCTTTAGAGAGTTTGCAGCATCAGGCAAAGCAGGTGGATTGAATGTTGGTGGTGGATCATTAAAATCAGGAGGAAACAATTTTGGTGCTTCTTCTGGACAGGGCAGTACATCATATCCTGCTGTCTCTTCCAACAAAATAGGTCCAGCTTCGTCTCCTGCTGCCTCCAGTTCCAACGGAAAAGGTCCTTCAACTGCGTGCACAGGTCAACAAGATAATTCATTTTTGCATTCAGGTGTAGACCGAGGAATAGAGCTGTTTGTGGGAGAGCTGCACTGGTGGACAACAGATGCAGACCTTGAAACTGCATTGTCAGAGTATGGGAAAGTGAAAGATATAAAATTCTCTGAGGAAAAATCAAGCGGTAAATCAAAAGGATATTGCCAGGTTGAGTTCTATGATCACACTGCTGCTTATAACTGCAAAGCTGGAATGCATGGTCGCTTGTTCAATGGGCGTCCATGTGTGATAGCATTTTCTTCTCTTGTTAATTTGGGGCAGTTCAGTTCTGCACAGATAAACAAAACTCATACACGTCATCAGCAACCATCAGAAACTCAAACAAAACAGCCAAGGAGAAAGATGAATGATGGAGGTAGTGGATTTTATCAAAGTGGAGAATGTAGATGGAACTACGGCAATATGGATTTAGGTAGGAATGGATATGCACAAGGCATGGTTGGTAGGGGATGGGGTTATTAAGCATTGCAACGAGTTCAAATTTGTTGCAAAGCTGGGATTTGTTGGAAGGGCAAGTTTCTTGTCTAGAGTGTAATTTGTCATGATGCTAAGGAGCAAGGTGTGGTTGTAATTATATTTTCTTATTTTTTTTACCTTATTCACAACACCTTTTATCCTTTCAATTTTACATATTCTTCCAACATTAAATCCAAGCAATAGGAAGCACATTAAATAAAAAGCAGATGGGTGCCTGCCCATGAAAAATATACCACCAACTGTATATTTTGTTGCATTATTAGTAACAATTTGTACCACATGTTCTTATTTAGCCTTCTCAATAATAACTAAGTTTAAGAGCTCTTGAAAGCATGAGGGGACTCTTGACTTGGTCGAAGGCATGGTTTTAGGAACATTGTGCCTTTTGATCAAGAAACAATAAATTTTTAATGTTTTTATTTCTTCTATCTTTCCATTCGTCACTCGTGATGGTACGACTCATGTTTGCTTGTGATTGATGATACTCTACAAGAATTGGGGTCACATACTTAAATGTCTCGACTCTCAACCGATGAATGACCCTGAACATTTTCATCAGGAGGGGCGTTGAACCTTGGAAAACAATGGCATTTGCATGAATAGTCCATTGGTAATGAAAGGAATGTCATAATGAATGATACAATAAATTGACAAGAACTTTCATTGCCTGAGGATGTACATTCTTCTTCCAATATGTGTGTCTATGCTAGATTGAGATCAAGGTTGTGTGGGGAACTAAAAAAGTGCGCGTTTGCTACCCTTGGTGCTTAGATGAGGAGGCAATTGCATGAATAATGCACTGCTAATGAAAGGAATGCCATAATGATACAATAAATTGACAAAAACTTTCATTGCCTGGGGATGTACATTCTTCTTCCAACCTGTATGTCTATGCTAGATTGAGATCCAGGTTGTGTGTGGGGAACACAAAAGTGTGCATTTTCTACCCTTGGTGCTTAGACGAGGAGGAATACGAGGGTGCATGGGGTTAGGGCTAGGGCCATACTCATGCGCATTTTTTTTGCTTGTGCCTATGGTTGTGGACAAATTTTGAGATTCTCCAGAGGGTTCGTATTTGAAGATGACTGCCCCATGACTGTCTTCGATTTCATAGTTACTGAAATGACGTGCTGAAATGCAAAAACACATTTGGTAGATGCTGGGAACATACAGAAATGTGTTTTGTGAGTATGAAGTGCCAGATGAAATGCCATGTCATGCTTTTGTATTGTTTCGTTGCAAGTAAGGTCTGTTTCATGATTTTTCTTGGGGCTTTTTCATTGGGAGTTGATTGCATGGAGCCAACTGGGTGTCTTTAACTCATCCAAACCCTAATTTAATCCTAATTAAAGGTTCATGTAATTTCTAGAGCCCTTCAACGACGACGTTTTTTTATAAAAAGGATTTACCTCTCATTTTTTCCTCACATGACTTGAGCAAAGGCGATTCCAGCAAAAGCATTTTTGGTATTTTTGGCAGCTACAGAAAGTAGTTCGTGGTTTTTGGGGCAACTACAACAACCATTTCCTGTGTATTTAGGAGCAGCAAGCTTTCTTGGTGGTGTCTTCTTTGTTTATCATTGTTTGGGTGGAGTATTTTTGTGGTCTTACGGTTTATGCTCCCATATCCTTCATTGAGAATTTGGTTTTTTGCTACAGCAATGGGTTTCAACCAAGCTACTTCTCTTCCAACTTCCAACTCCAACAAGAATGATCTGTAGATGGTGGGGCTATGGCCTGTCTGTCTCAACAACATGGAGTTATATTGTGGAATGAAATACTCTGCCCTCTCTCTATGCTTGATCTACTTAGCTCCAATGCTTATGGTGCCAATGTCCCTGTCCAACAGAGGGTTTGAGTCCTCTCAAGCGTGGGCTCAATACCTTTACTATGCAAACCCATTCAACCAATGAAATTGTTTAAACAGAAGTGCAGCCCAGCACTGCGTCTATGCCAAAATTCGAGACAATAAAAATACACATTTACACATCCCTCAACTATGGATGCAACATAAGCAACAACGCTCTATCAAATAATCAAGAAGACGCCAAGCACTTTATCCTAGTCAATGCCATTACAGCAACTTTTAGGTATTAATTAAACTAAGGTAAGTGCATATGAGTGGAATCCTATAGGTGACAGTCAAATACACATTTTGAGGGCGATTTAATAAATCTAATTGGTTTATACCATGCTGTAATATAACTCAGATGGTTGTGTACTAAGAGTTCACACTGTCACTGTTATTTATGGTGATTTACTCAGCCATCAGACCCAAGAAATAATCCAGCCATCGGAGTCAAAGAGAGACAAGGAAATAATGATTTATCAGGCTTGAGACGCTGTGCCTTGATATGTATTCAAACTTCCAGTTCACTCTCAAGGGAAAACCATGAGAATAAGAGTCAAACAGCTCTTGTGATTGTGGAGTTAGCAACAATTTGCTTGTCAGCTATTCATTATGAGACCAGTGAACTGTGGATTTTTTTTGAAAGCTTTGGGTAAAATCGTTTTTTGTGGGGCTTTTCAAGTGCATCTAATGGCGTGGCATACTACAGTGGGGTGGATAGACTACTCAGCTATGAAGTCATCTAATTTCCATCTTCCAGCACTCATGAGCTGCTTTGCATAGTGCAAGCAGACAAGCCTCTCATCCAGACACCAGACTTGGCTCATTTTGTGTTGTTCATCTTCTGCAGACCCAGCTATTGTGTTCCCATAGACTTCCAAGCAATGCATAGCAATTCTTCTGGAATACCCATCTTGCTCCAGCATGGCCAGAATATCTGCAGCTTTCAAGGCATTCGAAGGCCAATCATGCTGAACACAGTTGAGAATAAGGACATCCAGGAGACAGACCATGAATTTGCGATCCACAATCCTCCAGTAGCCTTCAATCTCTACCGCTGCTAGGCCTTTTAGACCTGCTCGCAGTTCCTCTTCGCTTGCTTGGATAATATCTAGCAAATCATCCCACCTGTATAAGCCCTTCAAGCCCCTCGTTTCTATTTCTGCACCCATTTCGTCTTCTTTGTAAGGCCTTTCACTGAGAAAGGACTTGAGCTTTTCCAGCCTCAGAGCAATCTGAACAAGCTCCATGTGTCCAGGGGCTAGTTTCATTGCACCAACACTGGGCTTGTCGCCTTCATTCTGTGAGTGGCAATGGTCTTCTTCTGTTTCTTCTTTTTGAAGGGAAAAATTTTGAGGGGGTATTAGATAAACGGAGTTGGAAGTGGCAACAAACTTGATAGCATACGTCTTTGAAGAGGTGCACAGAACAGCTTCTTCATCTGGCCTTCCAGATCAATAATGGAAACCTATTATGTTGTAAACTAATAACACAAAAAACCTTACTTCACTTTCATCATGTATATTTCCACAGTTGAAACGCACAGGGAGACAAGAAGGAATAAGAAACACAAATGATAACGAGATAAAGGAGAATGAAAAGAAAGTTCTTACCTTTTCCACATTTACAACCATTGCAGCATCCTCAGAGCGATCCTTTGCTTTGTCAAAGAGAAAAGTAACCCTAGCATCTACCTGCCCATTTCCATGCCATTGTTTTACTTCTACCTCTATTATATCTGTAATAAATCTAAAAAGCTCTTCTCCACTTGCCTCAGACCCAAATTTTTGAACCTGTAGTGGGGGAACAAAATCAACTTTCCATTCAACAACTAGCATTGGTAGAAAGCACCAGATGACAACTGATTTAGCCCTTTAGAATGTGTAACTCCCAAAATTGAATCCTACCCACTGTAAACACCGATAAAATTCAAAAAATGAGAAGTTATTCATCCATCATAAGACCCATTGTTTGTTAAGAATTGTAGTATTATGTGTATTCCTGTTCTTTTATGTGTATTCATCCAGCATAAGACCTCCCAAGCCTTTGAGAACATGGCTACCAAAAGAAACATGAAGTCATATTTGATCCCTACGCTCAAAATCTATTGAACCATTTAGGTATCTAAATCGAAATCTGTTGAAGCATTTGGATATGTCAATCAAAACCCTTTGGATCATTTAGATTTCGTGGGTGTGTGAATCAAAACCTATTCAGCATTTGGTATGTCACTAAAACCCATTGAAGCATTCGGGTGTCGTGGTAGAATCCACATTGTGCCCACAGAATAAATAAAATCTTCTATATAAAAAGAGAAAAGAAAAAAAAAAACAATAACACCAATGCAGTGGAGTACCAACGTACAATTTTCATTAACCAAATCACTAACCAGATCCACGGCTGCAACAAGGGAATAAGCAGCACAGAGCGCATAATAAATACCGTCCTGCCACTTCAGGGATTCGTCAACTTCATCCCACCAATCTGAGGCCACCTTTAACTGTAAGAAACCTTCCTGGCAAAAACTATGTCAGAAGAACACATCCCTACCCATGGTTTTCAAATACAAAATTCCTTCTAAAGTTACCAAGCAACTATAGATATATTCTGAGGGTCGAAAGACCTGGAGATGGCCAGATTTCTACGGCTATTAGCTTTCAGAGGTTAGTTGCTTGCATCAATGAAGAAAGCATCGAATGAGTCAGTAGTGAGGACCAGAATAGAATATTTTCCAACAAGCAAGGGGATAAGGACGAAGGACTCTTCCGGCCGAATAACTTTTTGTGTAAGTGCTAAATCCTAAGCAAGCTCGGGAAGGAACTCAGACATGGTCTCAATAATGTGATCCCTTTGGTCAGGGCATGCCCTAAGGACATCCATTAAAGACATCCAGGAGGCGTGAGAGGAGAGGCTTTGGATGAGGAAGTGGAGGAGGGAGTCAAGTAAGCCAGGGCTCGGACTACAAAAGGAGGATAAAGGAAAAGAGGGTCTGAGGCTTTAGACTAGCTGCGATGATGAAAAAATTTAAAATGGTTGAACTAACGCGCCGTCGCTTAACCGACGGTTATTGGAATAGCCGTCGCTTAAGCGACGCTTGTGGCCACACTTTAAAAAAAAAATGTATCTTTGTGATTTTTGGTAGGTTTAAAAGAAAAAATCCACACGCCGTCGGAAGTAACCGTCGGATTTTGGATCGAAATGTAGTAGTGTAAGATAATAAAAAGATTAAAAAAAATAGTGGACGTAGCCCCATGGTTGAGGTGAACCACGTTCATTAGTGTCTTTCTATTGCATTTGTATTTTATGTATTTTATTTCTGCAAATTAAACCAAATTAATGCTTTATCATCTTGTCTTTTTACAAAAATACTCTTTTTTTCCGTTATACACGATAATTAGAGTATGGACCATATTACTTAAATATTTTGTTTTATGGGACAATGGCTAATAAAAAATACTCGTGAATGGCTATCTTCCTCATCTAGAAATAGATAGAAAAGACATTGCACGGAAGATGCATATTGTCATAGTATAGTGTCATCTTTAATGAATAATGGATATTACATGATATACATTATATACATGTGATTGTTTAGTGAGCTATGGAATAATCTCACATAACAAGCATACATTTGAGTAATGATGTGCGGGATTCTACTTAGGAAGATAAAGTGGTCTAACACCTCTTTGTTTAATATTTTGTTTTAAAAGGAAGGGAGTTAATACCTTGTAAAAAGAATAATAGCATGGTGTTGTATTAATGTAGAATATTATTATAGCTTTTAATGTATACATATAGAAGATATTAATTAAGACTAGAATTATAGTCCGTGAATAGATGAAGATGATTATGAGCATATGAACTAAGAGAAAAATATTCCAACTTAGTGGCATTCAATTGGAGGCTATATATATATAAAGAAAAAATGATTTCATAAAGAGATTAGTTTGATAAAGATTTTGTTGTTAGTCTTTTGACGATACAATAGTGAATCAAATTAAATATAATTTTCATGAGTATGAAAATAGAGTTGTTATCTATCGATAATGATAAAGAGTCTTTCGCACTAACATTCTTGGGTATCTTAAAAGATGTTTAAGAAAAAAAAATTATACCCATTTCAGTGAAGATGGTATGGTGGAAGTTAGGTATGTTACATTATATATATATTAACAATGATGAAATTCTACCACATTAACATCAATGAATTTCACACTATGAGAGGAAAAATCATGTATCCATAAACAAGATTATGAATTCTACCACACTAACATTTAATTAATTGATTTTAAACCATGGAATAAAAAAACATATATATTTAAATTCAATGATGAATTAAATTAAATTGTAAAATAACCATATAATTTGTTTTTATTGTGAATGGGTGGTACACTACTACCCAAAGGAAACATAAACTTTATATACAATATAGAATGAAAAAAAATATATACATGTAAAGATAATATAAAGTAATTCTAATAATGTCCAACTCCACAAATAGGTCAAAGAGACTACTAAGTACAACAATGTGGGAGCACAAAGGCTAATCCAGTAAAAACATGATAAAAACAAATCTGAAGTATCCCCACACACATATACACATATATATAAGAGAGAAAAAGAATTTAACATCATAAATTAATTATATGAAATTGATTGAACTTTTGTTAATTCTTCATCATCTTCAAACTTTTCTCAAAAGATAATAAAAGAACATGAGTTCAATAAAATAAAAATGTTAATTGTTAAACATGTAAAAAACTATGTAGTTTTAAAAGTTATCCATTATTTATGAGTCATTTGAATCACTTTCATCATCATCGTTTCATCGTTTAACACAAATTTTAGGAGTTATTTTTTGAAGATTAGATTCGTTTTAATAAAAGAGAATAATTTTCAGGAGTTATCTATTGAAGATTAGATTCGTTATGAACACAATTCCTTCAAAGGGGATTCCAAAGTTTGGAAATGTTTAACAAAGGCCTTCACAATCTTAGGTAAGTGGGTGGTTTGGAAGGTCAAGAAAGGTGATTGGATCAAGTTGGATATCGACCCATGGATTGTTTATAAGGGAAACTATAGGTTATCTAAAGGTTTTCTTCGTTCCCTTAACATACAAAGTAATACAATTTTTTGTGAGGTAACAAAGCATGGTTCGTTAGAGAATTCATTTCAATCCTGGATGTAGGCAAATGAGCTTCACTTGTATGTGCCAACGACAAAGGAATGGACTTAGTACATAGGTCACTTATCTCATAGTGCAACCCTACTTCAAGATTGTGATGATGAACTTATGTGGTTGTGGAAAAAATCCATAGGATATTTAACTTCTAAACTTGGAAATGAAGTATTATTGATAGAATATTAGCCTCAATATCAACTCTGGTGACCATGGAAGAAGATCAAAGTTCAGGGTGTTCACTTAAAATAAAAATAAAATGTGCGCTTAACTCTATCCAACAAAATTCTAGCATGGGACAATGGTCACAAAAGGATCTGACATGGTCCCAATAGTTGTGCTCTGTGTAAAATGGAGGAGGAATAGATGGAACATTTATTCGTTGCCTATTCTTTTTCTAGGAGAGTTTGGCAAGATGTTCTCCAGATGGTAAGTTACCTTGAATAATAGTCAAATAATAATTCTTTGCAATGTTATGAGCATTGGGATTCTGATCCGATAGTGTCAAGCTACAAGGTGTTGTTAAATTATGTGGTTTGGGGTTTTTGGTACACACAAAACAAAATGGTTTTAGGATGGAAAAAGTTGGACGTCCTCCTTTGTTTCTCACAAAATTTGAATATCCTTCAAGGAAAGTTGGGTGGAGAAGACGAAAATATCGAAGTTGTTCATCAAGAAATTGAACATTACTCATGATCATCCTTGGGGTTGCTTTGATGGCGGTATAGGATCTTTAACATTTAAAGTTGGATACGATGCATTGTCGATTGAATCTCAACCTCGAGATCAGCTTTGGTGGTGGAAGAAGATTTGGATTCAAATATGCTTTCATAACATCAATATTTTGTGTGGATAGTTCTGTCCTTTGACCTGAGACAACGGTCATAAAAAGAATTGGCATGGTCCCAATGTGCTCTATTTAAAATGGAGGAGGAATCAATGGATCATATGTTTGTTGCATGTTCTTTTTCTATGAGAGTTTGGCAAGATGTTCTACAAATGGTAAGTTTCCTTGGACAATGGTTGAAGAATATTTTTTTGTAGACAACTAGCACTGGGATTCTGATCTGACAATGTCAAGCTAAAAGGCATTGCCAAATTATGTGGTATGGGGTATTTGGTATATGCACAACAAACTGATTTTCAACGTAAAAAGTTGGATTCCCTCCTTTGTTTCTCACAAAATTCAAATCTCCTTCAAGGAAATCTGGGTGGAGGAGACAAAAATATCAAAGCAAATCATCAAGCAACCAAACATTACTTAGGATCACCCTTAGGGTTACTTTAATGGTGCCATAGGCTTTTTAACATCTAAACTTGGATATGAAGCATTGTTGGAAAAATCTCAGGATTAGGATCAGATCTGGTGGTGGAAGAAGATCTAGATTCAAGGATGTTAGCTTAAAATCAATTTTTTGTGTGGTTTCCTATGTCGAATAAATTTTTGACCTAAGAAAATGGTCACAAAAGGAATTGGCATGGCCCCAATTTATTTGTTATGTGTAAAATGGAGGAGGATCGATGGATCATATATTTGTTGCCTATTCTTTTTCTAGGAGGGTTTGGAAAGATGTTCTCCAAATCGTAAGATGCCCCATATAGTGGTAGAAGAATGCTTTTTTGTAGTGTTACAAGCATTAGGATTATGATCTAGCAGTGCCAAGCTACAAGGTGTTGCCAAATTGTGTGGTTTAGGGTATTTGGTACATGCACAACAAAATGATTTTAGATGGAAAAAGTCGGATTCCCTCCTTTTTTTCTCACAAAATTCGAATCTCCTTCAAGGAAATCTAGGTGGATAAGACAAAAATCTCGAAGCGGTTCATCAAGCAACTGAACATTACTTATAATTATCCTTGGGGTTACTTTGAAAACGCTTGTCAAGGAATGCCAAGTACTTAGTGGAGTGGGGATTGTCCTATTTTTAAATTAATATCATTGTTTCTTATTAAAGTATGGTGTAGGTATAGAAACAAACAATAGAGCAGAAGTCTTTTTCGTATGGATTCTTTTGAAATTCACTACAAATAAATGGGTTCATGATCTTCGAGTTCTAGGTGACTTGAAACTTTTGATCAACTGATGTAATGATAGTTTTTTAATCTCTAATCTCTCTTTGAGCTTGATGCTTAATATAATTATGGGAAAAAAGAGCCATGTTTCATTCTATTTCTTTTGAGCACATTTATCATGCATTTAATGTCCAAGTCGATTCTCTTTCAAAGGAATCCTTGACATTACAGGAAGATAATTAACACTTCCAAAAACTCAAGGATGAAGATATGAGTGGTTAGAGAAATCACTTTTGCTGGTATACTTTGACTTGAGTGTTATTTTGCTTGACTCAGTGTAATGTTGGTTTTGGTTCTACTTGTTTCCTATGGAGGTCTCTTTCAAGATGGTATGTTTAAGAATTAGTGGACTGTATGCTTTACTTTCTCTTAATACGATCCTACAAGTCTTGAATTCGATCAAAGCAATCAAGCTCTTCTATACATATTTTAAATTTGATTGCTCTTCTATATATATTTTAAATTTAAATTTCTAAACATAAAATAATCAGCCTTTCAATAAAAATAAAATTATATTTATTATAATTTTTCATTAAAATAACAAATGTATATCTTTTTTTATTTAATATCCATTTTAATTTTAAATAACTAAACATAAAATAACAAATGTATATGTTTTTTTAATTTAATATCCATTTTAATTTTAAATAACTAAACATAAAATAATCATCCATTTAATAAGTAAAATCATATTTTAAATAAATACATTTAAACATAAAATAATCATCCATTTAATAAGTAAAATCATATTTTAAATAAATACATTCAATCAAGTTTGTCGACAAGATCCATTCATTTTGTTGCCGTGGGTTAGATCCCCTCTAAGAGTGTGATAGAGTTAGGATCATAGGATAGATAACAAATCAATGGATTACCTGTGTAGTCAGTTGGCCGGGAGAGAACAAGATGAAGGAAAAGGCATTAGTTGTTTCATAAGTTTAAGTTCATTCATTTAGACAACACCATTTAAATAAAGCACAAAAAGAACCATGCACAAGACCCTGGGGCCTCAACCCAAGAATAGGAAACTTTTGTGGGCCCCCTATTAATTGGATTGGTGGACCAAGACACTATAGACATCAATGCATGCATCATAAGAAAACTATGCATCACTACCCGCTACATGAACATTCATGTTTGAGACACGCGTAAGAAAACCATGCATCACTCTCCACATAAACCACCATGTTTGAGCCATGCATATGAATTCATAATGAAACCATGAGCTCTCCTCTGTCAATCATGCCTCTCAGTGCTTTAGGATCCAGGTGAAGAACACTTCTTTATTTAGCATTGCTAGCTTCTAATTGCAGAGTTAATTATGTTAAAATGTGATATTACAGAGCGTTCATAAGGTCTATGACAATGGAAATGAAGGGACAAACGTGTTCTCTTTAGGGACTTTGACAATGTGCCTTACCTATTTAGTGAAGTGCGAAGGATCCCACACACTGTAATACTCATTTAGATCTGCAAATTCAAAGGATTTGGCTTGGATAAATTGGGACAAATCTAATCTGGACTTGTCTCCATCTTCAGGTAGTTGGTGGTGTTATTTCATCCTTTATAGGGCATTAACAATGTTGTACCATTTTTCAAATTCAATCACATAAATTGTTAAGTTTCTGCTACTTTTATCGGGCTCTGCATACCTTATTCGTGTTGTTGGATGATGAAATTGAGTTGATTGACAACAACACATATTCTTGTGAAGGGAATTGAGAAATTAGCATA
Organism: Pseudotsuga menziesii; assembly: GCA_001517045.1. Classification (NCBI taxonomy): domain Eukaryota; kingdom Viridiplantae; phylum Streptophyta; class Pinopsida; order Pinales; family Pinaceae; genus Pseudotsuga; species Pseudotsuga menziesii. The sequence goes on from LPNX010035155.1 coordinate 109,612, forward strand.
AGAAAATATGAATAGAAGAGATGTTATTGTTACTAGTTTTGGATGACCTGCATATTCTGCATAGGGCACCTTCCTTTCCCATTGTTCATGATATTGTCCATTTAATAGGTGTTCATTGCTTGGTATAGTTTTTAATTGATATTTTGGTAAATATGAAACTATAAAGGGTGAATCCGTGGACTTGGGAAACACTTTTTGGCAAGCGCATTTGGGCAGAAACAGAAAAACGCACCTCGGTCGAAGGTTTAACAAGCCCTCGACCGAGGTTTTAATATCTCGACTGAGGTTTTATCAAGCCCTCGACCGAGGTTTTGTTCAGCCCTCGACCGAGGTATTTCTTAACCCTCGGTCGACGTATTAAAACCTCGACCGAGGGTTAAGAAATACCTCGGTCGAGGTATTAACTCGGTTGAGGTATGGACCTCGGTCGAGGTATATACCTCGACCGAGGTGCCTGTGTCGAAAAAATTATAAAAAGAGGCCGCGGGGGCCGCAGCCGTCTTTTTCGCAAAACTTCACTGTGGAAGCTCGACCGAGAAACGACGAGCGTCGTAAGGATTGGCAACCCAAACACCCCGAAGCAACCCAACCTCATCACGATGGCGTCAGAGCCAAGAGGTAACCGTTTAAATAAATTTATAAAATTTGTTTTAAAATTTGGTAAATTTGGTAAATTTGTTTATAATTTTCATGTTTAAAATGTGTACCGGCAAGTAGAAATGCTGCCAGATTTTTGAAAATTTGTAGTTAAATTGAATTTTTTTGTTAATTTGTTATATATATATAAATTATGTCAACCGGTAGCGTTTATGCTACCGGTTTAATTTTGAAATGTGTCCCGGGCAAGCAGAAATGCTACTCGATTTTTTTCAATCCTCCGTGAATTCATGGAGGATTGAAAAAAATCCATAAAACACCAACTAAACAAACCTGTATGAACCATAGAGACAATTAATCAACTGTAGGCCCAAGACAAATAATAAATTTTTTATAAAAATTTATTTGAAATTGGTTAATACTGAAAGCATCATTCTTTCAAAGAGGAGATGAAAAATAAATCATCTTTACGTATAGATCCTAAACTCTTGAGTTAGAAACCTTCATTATCGGGAGATTGAAAGATACCCTATAATTATAAATACAATTAATGATGATTAGAAAACTTACATTAACCACTACAAAGACAATGTTTTAAATTGTAAATTCAATAGGTAGTGGCCATCATCTTCATCTCTTATCAAATGGACCAACTCCAATTTTATTTTATTTTTTGTCATTTTTTCCACTTCAAAAACAACAACAAAAAATTCATGGAAGGAAGACTATTATTTTAGGGCAATGTTGGTCTCTTCTTTAAACCATGGTTCTTGAATTTCAACCCAATGACAATGCTTATCTCAACAACCCTAGTTTGTATAAGACTCTTGAATCTTTCCATCTCACTGTGGACTATGAGAGTTTTATAAGGTATTGGAAACCCCCTTGATAAATGTATTAAGAATGACCCATGCCAAAGAAATATGGGAATCATCACCTATTTTATAATTTGTATAGAGCTTGCATTTAGTGAAGTTTTATCTGATCAAATCATTATAATATGTGATGATCATCGATCGACTCATGAAGTGGATAACAAGAATATGAATTTAAGGTGTATAATTTGTCAAGATACATGTGACATTCGAGAGATTCTTACCCAAAGGCTAATGTCTCGAAGGGAAAAAAATGGAAAATAAGAACAAACCTTGAGGCTAAAGACACACTAGGATGAATCCTCAAGGGCTTGTTCCAAAATAGGATTCATAATGATATAATCCAAGAGCATTGAAAAAAGTACCTACCACTCATTTTGAGGTATGCAACATAGATATGGATTGAATCATGTCAAATGAGCAACCCCTCCTCTGTAAGTTGTCACTACTATAAACCTCTTAAGAAGATGAAGTTGAGATACACATTTGAAAATTCCAACTTAAAAAGGGAAATGATTCAATTTGACCAAATGAAGGCATAAAAAAGGGAAAAAAAAGTGTTCAACTTATTAACATACAACCTTCGTAATCATTTGATTTGATTTAGAAGTATGTTCCTATCTTCAAATATTTTAAAACAACTAAGTAGAGTATGGCCTTATTGCAATGAAGTTTAGTACTTAAAAATTCCGACTCAAACAAAGGGGTAACAACTAAATAACTAACCTTTAATTCAAAGTTGTAAGAGTTGAAAACTAAACAACAAACTTGAAAAAAAATTATCATTATATTTTTTATTAATAATAATTTTAACATCATATTTTTTACATTTTTACACTATACAACATGATATACATGTAGTCATTATCTATATAACACAACACCTATCATTACAATTTTAGATTAACAAATATTAAAATGTTTTATTATTATTATTAATAATAAATTTAACATCATACTTTTTACATTTTTATACTATGCCATATGATATACTTGTAATTATTATGTATATAATACAACACATATCATTACAATCTTAGATTAACAAATATTAAACTGGTGAAATTCTTTTTTGCATTAATAATTAATGTAAATCATAAGTTGCCCCCTGGGGTTTGGTCTATTGGTCACTCCACGTTTTGTTAAGGCATGGAGGTTGTTAAGTAGGTAATAGGTTCAAACAATCTGGTGCAGAAAGACGACCGACAGTGTGTAGGGGGGTTGGGCAGGCTACCCAAGGGCTTATAGTGGTAGCGACAAGAATCAACCCCGTGTCATGCAAGTACGAAACATGATAGTTTCCAATTCCCCTTGTAACAAACAAAAATGTATATCATAAGTCATCTAAATTATGCCAACTCAAATATAAATATAGCAACATAAAAGAACAAATTTTTCTTTCCATCATAATCCATGGTGGAAAGTTGTACTCATTTGTCTAAATAAATTTGATTGTCATATTTTATGAGTGCTCTTCACTTTAGGTTCATAACATTATACTAGCTTCACTTTTAGGACAACTCTTAATGGATAGTTTAAACAATTTCAATGGATGCACTTCACTCTATTTGGTGGACACCTTTCACTCTTAGAGGAACAACTGATGGGTATTTTAACCGCCAAACATTTGATGAGTATTATAATTGTCGAAGTTTAATGAGAACCTCAAAAAAATTTAGAAGATGGAAATTCAAATATAATTTACTAGAAATCTTAACTTTACAAGCATCGGAAGAAAGTATAAAATTAATACCTTACTAAATCCATATTAATACTAACTTAAACCCCTACCAAACCCCTACTTAAAACCCCCTAACTAAACCCTACCAAACCCCCTATTTAAACCCCTATCTAAATTCATACCTAAACCCTATTAATACCTAACTAAATCTCTATTAATAATCCCTAAACCCCTACCTAACCCTCCCAACCTAAACCTATCAATATCAATCAATATATATATATTATATATATCAATATATATATATATATAATAATTTGTATTCGTATTAAATATTAGTTAAAGATTAATATATATATATATATATATATATATATATATATATTATATAATTAAAACCATGGT
>LPNX010035162.1:0-14978 GCA_001517045.1 Pseudotsuga menziesii
TTCGAAATCCTAAAAATTCAAATGCAAGGTACTATTTCCCAAGAAGCACAGCCTACTATCAGAAATCTTTTGCTTTTCAAAATTGTCCTGGTGAGCCCAAGTATCTTGCAATACATGAATCATTACGAGAGCATTGTCTTGAGAATCAGCTCAGTTTCTTTAGCCAAACCAAGATTTTACAATAATTTAGTAACTATTTATAATTTAAGTAAATACACAACGTCTTACACTTTTCAGGACTGTTCTAGAATTTATTTCCTGGTCTATAGAACCATTTAAATTTTGAATGCAATGCTTTATTTATGATCCAGCATAGTGTTTCTTGATATCAGGTCAAAGTAGCTGTCCAGTACAGGCGGCGTGTCATCCAGAAGAAAGCCACTTTTGATATAATGGACCTCAATGCTACGTAGGTTTGTCCATTTGAGAAAATTTTTCTGTACTATACGAACTTCTAATTTCTCTTTTTGGTATTGTGATCATTAATCATTTGAGCTCAAGAGTAATTTACCTTGCCTTCACAATTCTTTTATTGAAAATAGTTAATTTCTCTAGGCCATATTTTATTATCAGTATATTGTTTGTAGTATGTACAGATCTTTGTATTCTACTTTGTTAATGTAGATTGTTGTTAGGCATTAATGTTCAAAAAGTCTTTAATGAAATGAAATTGGATCTGAGCTGTAATAAAAATAATAAATGTCTACCATACAACTAGGCTATCTTTTCAAATTCTAGTGATGAGCATTGGATCTTATTTCAGGTGAAGTTTCTATTGACAATCAGATTATGTATTACGGATTGCCCCAAAAACCTTCATTCCAGCACTGTTTGGACATGCAACTGAGGATGTATTCATCCAGCCACATCATTCTGACATCATTTTCAAATTATATGCGGTATTTCAATATCATTTTTGATCAAACGAATTGTCTTATGTCTTTAAAGCAAGATTAATATGCATTTAACAAAGAATTTTTCATATATAGCTAATGATGGATGTTCCATATAGGGGGATACGAATATTATAAAGTTTGAGGGTGATCATAACTCTGCACGTCCCCAGTTCTACTACGACTCAGTTTCTATTTTCTTCTACAATGTCCTGCATCCTCCACAATTGTCAGCTGTGGGCACTACTGAAGCTGATAAATATTTTGATATCGGAGCTTTACAGATGGGCCATGATTTGGATGAGGTAATTTGTTCAAGTTTTCCATTCTTTCATTCTTCCCTTCCAATCATTCCCAATGGAAGAGGAAAAAGAGCTGGAGAGAGCTGGAGACAGCAAATATGGGTTTCATTTAGAAGAGAATCATAAAATTATTATTTTCATCTAAACTTAAAATAGGTGATAGGAATTTTTATGACAACAATAATAACTAAAGGGGTCAGTCTTGTGTATCTGAAACTTCTTCCCTTTATAATATTTATTACAGGAAATATGTCGTGTATGGAAACAGAGAAGAAAATCCATAGAGGGGTCTGGGAAATATTTTCCATGTGTAATTGTATTGGAAACATCTCAGAACCCTTTCCCAGACATTCCTTTGGATATTCTTGTATGGAAATCTTGTTTCCAAACAACACAGCTTTTTCCATTTTAGTAACGCTTGGGTGGGCCCCATACATTAAAAGCTAAAACAAAGAAATAATAGCAAAACCCAAAGAAAAAATCCCGGCAAATTGAAATATGAGAACACTTTTCCTTCTTGTTATGTAAAACCCTGTCAGGTCTTCTTTATTTATTTATATTGTTGTAAAACCCTGTGAGTTGTGTTCTCAGTTTTTTGCTTTTTTTTATAAATTTTATTAAAACTTAATTGTTGTTTATGTATGGACAAGGCCTAATCTGTTAGATGTAATCACCTTGTGATATAATATTGTTTGATATATACAGTAAATTTTTGTGTATTCATACTGTGTTCATTGTGAATTGCTTTTTTGATGTTTTATGTGACTGCATTATTTCCCCATTTCCTGAAAATTGAAAGTGCCTTTTCCAAAATATGTATTGTTTACTAAATGCCCTACCATTTATGAAGCCTGTACTCGTTTCTCCACTCAAGGTAGCATAGTGTTAGAAGGAGAATAAAATAAAGGTCTGGAATTGATAGGTTCAGAATTTGAGGATTTTAAGTAGAATATAATTCATAAATATTCCTAAATGAGGAGGGGTATTCTTAAGACAAACTAAAGGCGTGGTTGACTTGTTATATATTTCTTCTGAGATTTTGGTGAATTTTGCAGAGTTTGTTGTATGAGATTATCACTGGGCTTCGTATGGTGGAGCCTGGTTCAGCTAGCTCATCTTCAGCACCTTGCATAACTGACGGTAATTCAAAGAATTTATCTGATTTATGCTCTTTGTAGGCATGCTTCTCATGGGAAAGATGGTGAGGTGCCCTTAAACTAGTATGTTGTTATAAACTATCCTCACAACCCTTAACTTGTAGTAAAATATGAGGTAATCTGACCTTAACAAGGTCCATACACATGATTATATTCCCAAATCATGAGAATGAAGACTTATTACTGGCACAAAAACTTGTTTAAGACCCCCATATCATTGTCATGGACTGTCATAAATCCATTCTTAATTGCCTTCACTCCTCCCATAGTTTCCTATCAAATTCCTTTGAGGCCTATCCTCACAATCTGAGTTGAAATGTACTAAATCCTCATTGTCAGTGACTTGAGTAAAGTCTTTTGTGAAATGTTAGGTAATGTGATAGGGAACCAGCTCAGCTTGAAATTTGTTTAGGATTGCCTCCTTGTGGTATCATTTTTATATCCTCTTTGTGAATCATCTCTGCCATGACTGATTCCCTAAGGCTTTCGGCTATATTTTATAGAGATCAGGCCTTGTGAAATTCCTTGCGGCATTATAAAATGTACATGGATGGTGAGTTATCTTCACCGATTACCTTTAGAGGTTCTACAATTTCATCCAAGGAGAGTTGTGGGTCACATTAGGCCATTTACATAGATTAAAGTGATTTGGAACCACATCCTGGCAGGTTTGAATTGCTTCCTTGTGCTCCTCAGATATCTCTTGGGCATGAAAAACCATTTTCTAGTCATGCATAAATGCTTGAGCAATGTCAGTCTTTATTTTTACTATTTGTGTTAAAAATACATCATATATTTACATAAAAGTATATACAAACAGCAAATCAAAAGGTGGAGGGTATATACAATGGAGCTTATATCCTCTTCCGTAAGGCTACTAATTCAGAAATAAAATCTGAATAAGCTACTGGATCTAAAGATTGAGCATCTTTTATCGGTAAGGCACCCTTAGCCAATAGCTGGTGATGCACCTTATCATGCCTCATGGTACAAAAAGTAGGAAAAGAACTAACCTTTTGGTAAAAATGTAACCTATAGGGAAAATAGAGCAGACTCTCGAGCACTACCAAATCCTAATGACATTCCCAAAAATATGTTTCACCATCTCAGAATGGTGGCAAACAAAGTAAAGTCCATCAGAAAGCCTGCTCTGCCAATCTGGACTTAGAGGGGGTCCCCTGGTAAATGACAAGCCATGCCAAGACTTGTAGCTTATACGAAAGCTGAATGGACTAGACACTGTGTAGTCTGTGCACTCACCTATCTTCTGGATCAACTGAAACCCATATTGCAAGGGATATTAGATGCCATCAATGCAACGAAGAATAGAGCCTCTGTGAACCATACCGCTGCAAGGGCTGACCAAAGCTTCACTCCTTATCCCTCGAAAATAGTTCCGACATTGCAATGGTCATTTTGAACATGACCCCCTGGGGGATGATCTTAACCAAATCCATAACTGATTGTCTATTGGGAGGGGGGGGGGGGAGCAGACCATACTCTTTCCAGCAACATGCAACTATATCCCACAAATCTGCCCAAAAGAAATGCCGTTCTACACATTAAGATCAATAGAATAAATATGAATTCGTGATATCCACAAGAAAAGAAAATTTGACTTGGAAAACGTGCAGACCATTGATAAAATTAAAACATTGAATCTTAATGCAAAATTGCAAATATTTAAGATAACTGCATCGAGAACAGCTATGCTGAACAAAACATGATAAGCACTTGTCCTAATTCAGAAAATTTTGCAAATATCGTTTACATTCTCTCGCTAACCTAAGTGATGGCACATTTGAACTAAATACTCTAATTTATGTGTCCAATTTAAAAAATAGGAATACCAATTGCCATACAAGCAATCAAAACAAAATGCACTTCATGTGTTAGTTGCTCTGGTGTAAATCTGCTGACTTGAGTGAGCAGATATCATCCTGATTGAACCCCGTGCCATCAAATCCTTGATAGCCTTTCTAGCTAGTGAACCATTAATCTGAAAATTATAAAACAGGAACAATTGGTGAGAAGTACCACATACTCATCTCCAAAACATATTCATCCAAAAAGAACTCCTTGCTTTCCATTATTAAATAGACAAGCTTAAGAGGAATGGAAGTACAAGGGAAAAAGAGATTATTGTAGAAGTAAACAAGGTGGATGTGCCTGGCTGAATCCATGCTATATACTGTGCCTTTAGAGGACATAAATATAGGATCAGGGTAGAAGCACTATTCCCAGAACATGGAACTAGCTTGAATCTTAAAATAATAAGCAAAATCAAGAATTGTTATATGAAAAAGTCAAACAAAGATTGATTAACATTTTTGGGAGCCTATACCCCTAAAAACTGTCACTTGTGAGGGCATACCTATTTTTCTCTATGTTACCCTGCTATTGGATTTTGAAGACCTAATATCATATTCAGGAAGGAAAATGCCAGGATGTGTTCTGTGGCCAACATCCTATTTCAAAGAGAATAAAAGCTCCTAAACCTGTTATATAAGAGATGGCCACATTGACAGAAAACTTCATTTCATATTCTTTCAATTTATTCACCTTACAAGTAATTCCTATAGTACTGGCATAAGCAATCATTTAAGAGGAACTCCTACCAGTTGTTACAAGATTCCACTAATACCTTAATTAAGGTTGCATGTTTGGGCCAAGCTTATTTTTAGGAAGAATGGTATTGGTCAAACTAGGTTGTCCAGCTTGGTTTGACCTATCATTCCTACAATGTCAACACCAACCTAAGATAATCATCTTTCAAAGTCCAATCACACACAACCTAACAAGGCCTCCACGAACTTGGTGTAACACAAAAAATCAGAAACATGAGCAAAATTATAGAGTTAGAGAATAACTAAATAACAATGCAGGGTACAAACATTTCAAAAACATTGATATTAACAATCACACTGCTACTGCAAGATGCCCCTAACATATGACATTCAAAGGAATTGAAATAACATTGCCCAATATCCGAGTTACCAACTTACAAGGCAAGAAAAATGTAGGAACCAGAAAATACAAAGAATATGCCCTACAAATATTACAATAAAAAATTATAGGAAGACCTTTGAAAGATACAAAGCACTTCCAGAAAAGGGGGAACCAATTTCTAAAATTACTCCATTTTCAGGGGTATGACAGTTGGTATCAAATGATCCCAAACACTCAGTAGCCTCACCGAGGTAGGATTAGGATCATGGTGGGGGGGCTCCCATTGCCATGAGTGTTGAGTCCAAAATTGTTCCCTTTTTAACCACCTTTAATCACCTGTCTTCCCTTGTTTTGCATTGCTTAGCATGCCAATCAGACTGACTTTCTTCACTTTATTCCCTAAATTGTCAAGGTAAGACTGATTATTGTTTTACCTTATTAATGCTTATTCTTGTAGACAATTAAGGCTATTTATCTCTCGAAATTGTGCTAATATGTGTGATCTATGAAGATAATGTGAGATGAGCAGAATGCAGGGGGATGGAGCTGAACAAGTCTAGGGACAAGGGATGGTCATGATATAAAAGGGATCCTCAATTTGTCCATCATCTATTGAGGCACGTGACATTCCAGACAAGAGCCGGTCAGAGTAGCCGTAACAGAATGTGCTATGATCGAGGGATCTTCAGTGTAGCTGCTCGAATATTATGGCGATCTGAGAAGATCGCCACTTCTGGGCCAGTTAACAGTCTTCTCGCATTTTCTATAATTGTATCATGCCACGTCTTGTAACAACCGGTGTTATTCAGGGCGCCTGAAGATCAGAGATCTTCATGGCTACCCTTTGTAATAGGATTGGATGTTATCGCTTGTATGTATAAATGCAAAAAGCTGTCTAGACCCAGGGGGTTGGAAAATAGTTAATTCATTTGGTGTATTGACAGCGGGAGCAATCTGTAATAATTCTTCCTTTTTAATACAAAGAGTTACTGTTGGTTTAAGGGAGCTGTACATTGTTCATCCAACGTCTCTGTGTGAAGGCTGGGCCCGCCTTCCACAGAGATTGCTGAGTTAAGGTAGGATCTTTTAATTCATGGTTGTGTGATGTTTTGTTAATCATATTTTCTGTGTGCGCGGCAGTAGTATGTGTGATTTACAGTATTGCATTTTCCTAAGATCGATAACTGTAACAACGTAACAGTCGACTGAGTAGATAGTTTTTATGCAATTTATTCAATAGCTGTACACAGCTCTGTTCATATCATGGTTTCAGGTTGACATCCCACGAACCCTTTGCAATTCTTTGATTGTCATAATTTTTGATCTTTATTTCTGCAATTCAATTCTTAGAATAGCTGAGCTTGATCTGTTACAATTGAATTTCTAGATTACATTTAATTTATGATTACAGATTCCAAGTGTGATTAGATCAAATAGGAAATTCATTTATTTTGGGTTATGAAAAGGATTCTCTTTCTGTCAGTAATTGTTGTTGAATCTGATTTCATTTCTTGTTGATGCATAGAAGGAAGGGTTGAATTTGTAGAGTTAGAAGATTGGTGGGATTACACAAGGTTTGAGGGATGAACATAGTTGTTTAAGAGCAGTATTAACTACAATGATTTGGTGTTTAAGCATATATTGTGCAATTACCCTTTGAAACAAAATACTTCCTCGGGTTGACAATGAATTTCGTAAGCTCTGTGTGTTGATAACAACTTATCTGCATCTAGGGTGCTCGACATTTTGGCGCCGTTGCCAGGGAAGGGTAAAAATTAAACACTATCATTAGTTGCATTTGGTAATTATTTCTAATCAGCCTCTTTTTATTCTCTCTGATGAAATGATTTGGGTTGTATGAATACTAGAAGGGTAAAACGCGATCAACTCCCAACTCCCAAAACCCCACAAGATACTAACAGTGCAGGTGGCTCGGGTTGAGGTCAAGGAGTACCATTGGGCAGAAGGACGTTCATTGATGACCTTGTTGACAGAACTGATTCATCCACTGGAGCTCGTCTTCAAGAAACTCCTAACAGAAGAAACCCTGCTGATCCTGGGGCGCTAGCGTCGGGATCCACGGTGGAGAATACACGAGCAGCTGCGACGTCCTCAGCCATCCCTGTAGACAAAGATACAGCTGTTACAACGGGACCTGCTGGTAGAGGTCCTAATTATCACATTAAAGGGAGGAGTGTAACTAAGGAAGAGTGGGATCAGTACCACCAGAAGCTCCTGGGACAGTGGAAAAATGAAGAAAAGAACGAGGAACAAGAGAAGGACGAAGAAAAGAACACAGGAGGAGACGAAGAGGAGAAAACAGAAGAAGAGATGAGTAACAGACACGGGGCCGACAAGGAAGAAGTGATGGGAGAAAACTATCATCATGAGAATCGCTCCCTGCCAGAGGGAACAGTGGCTACATTACAATTTTCGATTCAACAACCAGATGGGGCAGCTCCTATGAAGAATATCTCACCATCGGTGTTACCTCGTTCCCATGGAAAGGTGGCGGAAGACCCAGACGAATTCCTTTTTGAATTCGATATTCTTTGTCGCAGCTACGATTATATCACCGATGCCCAAAAACTAAAAAAATTTCCTGCTACCCTGAAGGACAATGCATTACGCTGGTTCATGAGCCTTGGGGGCGGGACTGTTACTAATTGGGATGCAATGAAGCAGGTGTTCCTGGATAAATATCAGGAATATTGTAACACCAAGGATAAGAGAGAGGAGTTATTTAAAATGGTGCAGAAGGAGGACGAAAGTTTGGAAGATTTCGTGGAAAGACTGCTGTACAATGTGCAGAGAGCTGGGCAGACGAACATGGGACTGGATGTACTCAAAATAATATTGCTTCGGGGAATCAGGGATGATTGTCTAGACATGTTAAACCTGCTTGGTAAGGGAGACATCTCCAAAGAACCTTTCGACAAAATTGTGGAGCTGTGCAAAAGATACTCCAGAGGGTCTTCCAGAAATAATAAGCGGGATAAACGAGAAAAGCTAGAACGTGACGTCTTCGACCGAACTCAGAAGTCATCCAATGGAGGCGCTACCCGTGCAGAGATAGGCAATCTACTTGAAAATTTTAAAACAGAAATGATGAGCTCCATCTCTTCGAAAATTGATGTCCTGAAGGCGAAACAAAAACAAGCAGTAGAGGATCTCACATTAGGTGTGTTCTGCCCCCGATGTAGAAAGAATCATCCATTGAGAGAATGCCCGCTTGACAAAGTGAATGTATGTTAGCTGTGTGAGCTGAACCATGACATGAAGGAATGCCCTTCACTTCCTCAATTCAAGGTTGTTCTGCAGGCATCAAACCCGGAGGTGGAAGCAGCCTACTTTATCGCACAGAAGAAACCGTGGTAGCCTCGAAATCAAGGTATGTCTCCAGACTCTCTTCCATTTTTGAATAATATGGGGAATTGGAATAATATGCAAAATGTGAATACACAATTCCCTTCGAATTATACTCAATGGAATTCCTCTCAACCTGCAATACAAAATTATAATCCATGGAATCCCTGGACACAGTCACCACCTCAACCTACGTCGTGGACTCCTGGATGGAGGAATTTTCATCCTGGGAACCAGTTTCCTCAACCATATCTACCTCAACAAGCACCGTATTCTCCTCAATTTCCTCAATTCCCTCAAATTCTTCCATATCCTCAATACTTACCTCCATAGTCACAGCTACAGCTGCAAAACAATTCTGTCTCGATACGACCCCAGCTGCCTGCCCAACCTAATCCTAACCCAAACAATAAAGCAGTCCACCAATTGGAGACTGTCAACATGCCAGCCTACTCTCTTTCCCCTGTACCCTGTAGTGAAATCCATTTATGATCTGGGAAAATTGTAGAACCTGTAATTACAGAGGATGTTTCATCCCCTGAGCATAGAGAAGAGGAGAGCTTACAGCATCCATTTGACTCAATTCCCCTCATTGAGGATGCTGGGCATCCCTTAGAAGGAACGGCTGAACCATCCAATGATAAAGGGATGGCTGAACCATCCAACGACAAACCTGATGAGATACAGCCTTCCCATCTGATAAAGCAGCCACCATACCCCGAGAGACTACTGCTACCAAAAATGGGGGGGCAACCTCAGTTTAACCTCCTCGGAGAGTTAAGGAACCTTTATGTTAAAATTCCCCTCCTTCAAGCTCTTCAAGATGTCCCCATTTACGCTAGAACAGTTCAGGAGCTGTGTACAAGACGAACACAAAGGAAACTCAGGGATCCTCCCACGGTTCATGTCATAGGAAACCTATCGGCCTTGATAACAGGAAAAGCCCCTGTGGCTAAATACGATGACCCTGGTAATCCTATCGTTACTGTACAGATAGGGCAGGCACAGATACCCAACGTCCTAGTGGATCTGGGAGAAGCAATCAACGTTATAACAATGGAGACTGTAAAGAAGCTTGGGCTCACTAAGTTTAGACCGACCCCTACTATTTTGGAATTGGCAAACAGATCCACCATCAGACCCGAAGGGATTTTGGACGACCTTGTTATATCAGTAGATTCATGGGAGTACCCAGCTGACTTTTTGGTGTTACAACCAAAATCGCAGCTGGGGGGACACCCATTGATCCTGGGGAGACCGTGGTTGGCCACAGCCGATGCTTGCATCAGCTGTCGATCGGGGTCCATGACTATATCTGATGGTATGGATACTAAAAACCTCACCCTGTATCCTCCATCTCGGCCAAGTCTAGAGGCTGAAACATCCCTTTGGATAGAGCAGGAGGAGGAGGAGGAGGATATCCAGCCATTATTAACTATAGGAAAGGCCTTAACCTTTAAAAATGAAACAGAAGATGATACCATTAGCAATTTCATTAGTGAACCCACTTCAGTGAATAGATAGGTTTATCAAATTCTGAACACTACCCTGGGCAAGGAAGAACAAGAGAATCTTACGGAAGAAGCCTTGGTTGGTGCCACAAACATAATCCCGGTTGTGAAAAATTCAGAAAGCATTCCTATTGAGGTAGAACCTGGAAGGACTTTGAATATCAATCCTAGTCTCTCCTTAGAGGAGTAGAAACGCCTGATCAGCCTCTTGAAAGAACACAAGGGGGCGTTTGCCTGGGAGTATACAGATATGAGGGGTATCCCCTCTAATCTGTGCACTCATCACATTTATATCAAAAGTGACTCCCGGCCTGTGTGTCAACCCCAACGACGCATGAACCCCAATCTGAGGAATATAGTGAAGGAGGAAATCCAGAAACTTTTGGAAGCAGGGTTTATATACCCTATTTCAGATAGTGAGTGGGTCTCCCCACTCATGATTGTACCCAAGAAAAATGGGAAATGGAGGGTCTGTGTTGATTACAGGAACTGAACAAAGCAACTCAAAAGGATCATTTCCCTTTACCCTTTATCGACCAGGTACTTGATACCCTGTCAGGGAAGAAGTTCTTCTCCTTCCTAGACGGCTTCAGTGGGTACAACCAAATCCAAATTGCTCCTGAGGATCAGGATAAAACCACCTTCACCTGTCCCTGGGGAACGTTTGCTTACAGAGTACTTCCATTTGGATTGTGCAATGCACCAACAACCTTCCAAAGAGCTGTGATTGGCATATTCTCTGAATTAGTCAATGATAGCATGGAAATCTTCATGGATGATTTCACTCCCTATGGTAGGGATTTCGACGAGGCACTAGAAAATTTAAAGAAGGTTTTAACTCGCTGTGAACAGACTCAGTTTTCATTAAGCACTGAGAAGTGCCATATGATGATGAGTGAGGGGGTGGTATTGGGGCATTTTATCTCTGCCAATGGAATACAGGTAGACCCTGCAAAAATCAAAGTAATACAGAATATACCTACCCCTTCAACTCAAAAAGAGGTGAGAAGCTTTCTAGGACATGCTGGATATTATCGAAGATTCATAGAAAACTTCTCCAAACTAGCTTCTCCTTTGTTGTCTTTGTTAATAAAGGATGCACAGTTTGTGTGGAATGCAGCATGCCAGACAGCATTTGATGAACTTAAAGCAAATCTGTCCACAGCTCCCATATTGCGGGGGCCTAATTGGACCCTGCCCTTCCATATTTCCTCGGATGCCTTTGACACTGCCATTGGGGTAGTTTTAGGACAGCAGGAGGGTCAAAAACCTTATGCCATTTACTATGTTAGTAAAAATCTAGCCCCTGCTGAGCTTAACTACACTGTTACTGAAAAATAATTCCTAGCTATTGTTTACTCCATCAATAAATTTCGACATTATATCACCGGGTATCCTACATTTGTGCACACTGACCACTCTGCCATCAAATACTTAATGAATAAACCAGTTACCAATGCCAGAGTGACCAGATGGATTTTGCTGTTACAAGAATTTGATATCACTATTATAGATAAACCTGGGAAGGAAAATGTTGTTGCTGACTTTTTATCCCGTCTTACTAACAGTGATGACAGTTTGCCTGTTGAGGATTTTGTCCCAGACGAGCATTTATTTGCACTTTCAGTTCATTCTCCATGGTATGCAGACGTTGCTAACTATTTGGTTGCAGGGAAGCTCCCGCCATATATGTCAAAACGAGAAAAAAGAAAAATTATTCAGCGCAGTGCCAGGTTTTGTTGGTTAAATGGCCATCTCTTCTACACAGGGCCTGATCTTGAGATCAGGAGATGTGTAAGAGAAGATGAGATATTTCCTTTATTAAAAGTCTGTCATGAGGGGCCTTGTGGAGGGCACTTTGCAGATAAAATAACAGGGCATAAAGCACTGCGGATGAGCTATTATTGGCCGACTCTGTTCAGGGATGCCAAGAAGTATGTCCAGTCTTGTGACAGTTGCCAAAGGATGGGCCAACCTAATCGAACAGATCAGATGCCCCTGCAGTCCCAACTTGTAATTGAACCATTTGATAGACGTGCACTGGATTTTGTTGGCCCTATCAATCTTCCTTCCAAACAGAAGGTCTATATTCTGGTTTGTACTGATTATATGACCAAATGGGTAGAGACTGTAGCTTTGGCCAAGGCTAATGATCAGGCAGTGATTGATTTTCTGTACAGCGAGATGTTTACCCGCTTCGAGGTACCAAAAGAAGTAGTTACTGATGGAGGACCGCAGTTTGTGTCACACCAATTTGAATCCTTTCTCCGGAAGTATCATGTGCAGCACAGGGTGTCTTCACCTTACCACCCCCAGGCCAATGGTCAGGTGGAAAGCACCAATAAGGTTATTGAAAACATCCTTACTAAAACAGTTAATAGTCATCGGAAGGATTGGGCTAACAGGCTTCCAGAAGCACTGTGGGCATATCGCACAACTTGGCGTGACACTACAGGGTTCTCCCCATATGATCTGGTGTACGGAAAATGTGTTGTCTTTCCAATTGAGTTCGAGATTAAAACCCTGAAAACAGCCACCGAAATGAACCTGGATGTAACAGAAGCTCAGAAGCGAAGGCTGAATCAATTAAATGAACTAGACGAGAAGCGGTTAGCGGCAGTAGACCAGACTTTGTTGCTTCAGCAACAGAGATCTAATTGGCACGACCGGTTTATTAAAAAGAAGGTCTTCAGTGAAGGAGACTGGGCGTTACTTTATGACTCCATATTCAAAAGAGGCTTTAAAGGGAAATTGCGTACAAGGTGGCTAGTTCCATACTTGGTTGACAGGGTTTTTGACAACGGCACTATCCGTCTGGTGACCATTGATGACAATCGCATACCATTACTTGCTAATGGCCACAGACTAAGACTGTATCGTAAGCCTATCTCGAAGTACGCATTCATTTCGCAGATTGCCGCCGACCCAGAGTATCAGCTGTTACCAGGGCAGAAGCTTCTCTCTGCCTCTGCCAACCTTTGAACCGTAATTCGCACTTTGAATCACTGTACATAAATAAGTTTTTTCTACTGTAGCGTATAATTCTTGATTTTTTTTTTCTTTTTGCATTTGATCTTTTTGGTTGTTGTTATTTTTCAAGAAATAAAATTGCAGGGAAGTACCAGGCGAACGACCAGAATGGGTCCGCTGAACGAGAAACGTCTTCCTTTGTTTCCCTGCGTTCCATTTTTTTTCCCAAAGACCATAAAATCCTTTTTCCCGACGGCTGAACATACACTCTCGGCAGCTGAACACACTTTCCCACAGCCGCAACTTTTTTCCAAAGGCCAGAAAATCCTTTTTCTCGGCAGCTGAACATACACTCCCGGCAGCTGAACACACTTTCCCATAGCCGCAACTTTTTTCCCAAAGGCCAAAAAATCCTTTTTCCCGGCGGCTGAACATACACTCCCGGCAGCTGAACACACTTTCCCACAGCTGCAACTTTTTTCCAAAGGCCAGAAAATCCTTTTTCCCGGCGGCTGAACATACACTCCCGGCAGCTGAACACACTTTCCCACAGCCGTAACTTTTTTCCCAAAGGCCAGAAAATCCTTTTTCCCGGTGGCTGAACATAATCTCCCGGCGGCTGAACATACACTCCTGGTGGCTAACCCACACTTTCCCACGGCTGCAACATATCTTTCGAGCGCCGTAGAGCTTGTTCTGGCAGCCGTGATTTCTCCCTGTACCGCCAATTTTTTTTCCCGACACCGTGATCTTCCTTGACGGCTGTAACATCTTTTAATTGGCCGCGATATCATGCTGGGCAACTTCACTTCCGCTTTATTTGGTGGATATTTCAGCATTACAGACTGTTCTTTTGTTCTTTGCAGTGGTAACTCCTGTGTTAATCAAAGCACATTGATTCCGCTATTATTTATGGCTCTGACTTATTCCATTCGTGCCGGCCAAATTGGCATAATTCCGACCCCGGTGACGCGATGTTTTCTCCGTTTTCACTGGTGATGGCATTATGGAATTATTGCTATTATTATGATCAACTTAATGCTTGCGCACGAGCTCGGCCTTCCAGCGTCAGCAAGCACACGGATCATTATTCCCCGCAGGTCATTCGATCCACAGTCGCACGAGGTATGGCTTTGATTTTTACATGATTAAGTGTTAATTTGGTTTTAATAATATCAGTCGTGCCTTAATACGTATTACCATTATGACTTAATTAATCCATTCCCTCGTGCGACGTAAAAGCTCATAACCGCCACCTTCCCCAATTTGGCATAAAAATTTTGAACCTCCCTCTGCACTGCACTTTCCAAATTTTCCATCTCCCTACTCACATCTCCGCTCAGCGATCTGTGCATCCCCCGCTCTACAACCTCCACTCTCGGACTCTAGAACTCTGTCGCTAGGACTATGGGGCTTCCAGCTCGTCATGAACCTTTGAACATGCAGGAACTCCGAAACAATCCTGCGATTTTTGCCATCTTTCAAGCCGCTGGCTGGATTGAATTCTTCGAGCGACTAGATGGATTTAACAGGGAAGCAGCTTTGCAATTCACTTTACACCTCAAGGACACTCACTCTGAGGTATGGGGGCTATGGATAGAAGTTTCTGAGGCCATTATATTTGAAGTTACTGCTCTTCCAATGGTGGGAAAGGCATGGTTTGAACGACGACTCCCCATGATGGCTGCACGGGCGGAATTTCTCCGAGAGGGGGAGCACATTCAATCATCAAAGAGAGGAATTGCTCTGCACTCACTGCCGCGACCATGGGATCAGGTTGCTGTCTTTCTCAAGAAGTACATCACTTGTGAAGGTAGGTACCAAACTGTT
>LPNX010035162.1:16066-112983 GCA_001517045.1 Pseudotsuga menziesii
TGTACGATGGGGAATATATCCAATCTCAGAAGCAGGGGAACGAAGATGTTGTTGTTACACAAGAACCAGCAACACAACCATTGGATTCAGAATCACAGAAGGGAGACACTGCCACACAAGAACCAGTGTCCCCAAAAGCAATGGAGGTGGATGCTGAGGAGAGTTTGAAAGATGTTGCTGTCACACAAGAACCAGCAACACAAGAATTGAATCCAGGAATGCAGGAGGAAGACACTGCCACACAAGAACCAGTGTCCTTAAAAGCAATGGAGGTGGATGCTGAGGAGATTTTGAAAGATGTTGCTGCCACACAAGAACCAGCAACACATGAATCATATTCATAAATGCAGGCGGATCAGGGAGAAGACACTGTTACACAAGAACCAGTGTCTCAACAAGCCTTGGATACAGCTGTAGAAAATAACCCGGGGGGTGTTGCTGTCACACAAGAACCAGCAACACAAGAATCAATTTCAGAGATGCAGATGGATCAGGGAGAAGACACTGTTACACAAGAACCAGTGTCTCAACAAGCACAAATCACAGTTATGAAAGAAAATCCAGGGGATGTTGCTGCCACACAAGAACCATCAACTCTCATAGAAGAAGTGTTGGAAGACACTGTCTCACAAGAGACAATACTCCTCCCTTTCAAAAATTTTATTGATTTGGATTCAGAGCAGGAAGAACATTATAAACAGGAGATTTTAGATCTCACAGCAGAAGTTTCATCTCTGAGGATGGAAGTAATTAAATGGAGAAGTCAGGTGGAAGAAAACCAGAAAAAGACAATTGCTTTGGATGAGCATAAGAGAATTATTAGAGCCCTGGAAGAGCAGCGGGATGAAGAACGTATGGGCCACAGAGTTTAGGTAGAGGAGCTGCAGAAGGAGATGAAGAAATTGAAAAAATTCTCATCCATGCAGAAGGATAAGGATCAAATGTATGCCCTATCCCGAGAACTCATAGGAACTAGGAAGCCCTCTTCCTCTTATCCAGTGTTTCTCTTCGAGCAGTTTGTCTGTTTTAAAGTAAAAGCTGTACAGGAGGGGAGGTCATTTGAAATTGCAACCTCAGAAAAAAATTTGGAGCCATTCCTTGGGAGCAATTTTGAAGAGCAGAACTTGCTATGTGAACTATACCTGCACGAGATGGCGTGCCCTCTGGATCAGCACTCAAACCCTGTTCCATTTGCAGGTGATGTTCAGCTACGAGCCTTTTCCTCTTTTGTGAACAATCATGTTCAGTAGGAAAGGTCTTTCCAGACCTTTTCCCACAATGAAGCCCATACTAATTTATGGATTCGAAGTGAGCCCCAGAATCCTGGCATCCTTGTGGCTCGATACAAGGGTTTTCTTTCCATCCCTTCCCAGGCACAATATATCATGAACTTGCAGGAAGAGTTAATCTCCACTTGTACAAAATCCATTTCTAGACAGCAGCAGGTTGCATTAGAGGGAAGCAAGCACAGATGGCAGGTTGCCTCCTCTGCACTTAGAAACAGGGACCCCTACTGCTTTAAAAATTTTAAACATGCACTCTCTAGAGTCAAGGGTTATGTAGGGTGTATGAAGGAATGTGGAGTCAACTGGCTGGGTTTAAAGTTCAAATTTCCTCTTATTTGGTGGCTAGCAGAACCATACAACATGGATTTTTCCATGACTAGGGCAGAGGAGCAGAGACGTTGGCAGTACTGGGTTATTCACAGAGGTTTTCTGAAGACAGATGAGAAACCTGAGTCTCCCTACAATTTTTCTTCTCTCCACGAACAGAGCTCAATGTAGGATTCAGATTTCGAGTGATGTAGGTTGCATGAGGACATGCAACAGGGTAGTTGGGGGGAGATGTTGAGTCCAAAATTGGTCCCTTTTTAACCACCTTTAATCACCTGTCTTCCCTTGTTTTACACTGCTTAGCATGCCAATCAGACTGACTTTCTTCACTTTATTCCCTAAATTGTCAAGGTAAGACTGATTATTGTTTTACCTTATTAATGCTTATTCTTGTAGACAATTAAGGCTATTTATCTCTCGAAATTGTGCTAATATGTGTGATCTATGAAGATAATGTGAGATGAGCAGAATGCAGGGGGATGGAGCTGAACAAGTCTAGGGACAAGGGATGGTCGTGATATAAAAGGGATCCTCAATTTGTCCATCATCTATTGAGGCACGTGACATTCCAGACAAGAGCCGGTCAGAGTAGCCGTAACAGAATGTGCTATGATCGAGGGATCTTCAGTGTAGCTGCTCGAATATTATGGCGATTTGAGAAGATCGCCACTTCTGGGCTAGTTAACAGTCTTCTCACATTTTCTATAATTGTATCATGCCACGTCTTGTAACAACCGGTGTTATTCAGGGCGCCTGAAGATCAGAGATCTTCATGGCTACCCTTTGTAATAGGATTGGATGTTATCACTTGTATGTATAAATGCAGAAAGCTGTCTCGACCCAGGGGGTTGGAAAATAGTTAATTCATTTGGTGTATTGACAGCGGGAGCAATCTGTAATAATTCTTCCTTTTTAATACAAAGAGTTACTGCTGGTTTAAGGGAGCTGTACATTGTTCATCCAGCGTCTCTGTGTGAAGGCTGGGCCCGCCTTCCATAGAGATTGCTGAGTTAAGGTAGGATCTTTTAATTCATGGTTGTGTGATGTTTTGTTAATCATATTTTCTATGTGTGCAGCAGTAATATGTGTGATTTACAGTATTGCATTTTCCTAAGATCGATAACTGTAACAGCGTAACAGTCGACTGAGTAGATAGTTTTTATGCAATTTATTCAATAGTTGTACACAGCTCTGTTCATCTCATGGTTTCAGGTTGACATCCTACGAACCCTTTGCAATTCTTTGATTGTCATAATTTTTGATCTTTATTTCTGCAATTCAATTCTTAGAATAGCCGAGCTTGATCTGTTACAATTGAATTTCTAGATTACATTTAATTTATGATTACAGATTCCAAGTGTGATTAGATCAAATAGGCAATTCATTTATTTTGGGTTATGAATAGGATTCTCTTTCTGTTAGTAATTGTTGTTGAATCTGATTTCATTTCTTGTTGATGCATAGAAGGAAGGGTTGAATTTGTAGAGTTAGAATATTGGTGGGATTACACAAGGTTTGAGGGATGAACATAGTTGTTTAAGAGCAGTATTAACTACAATGATTTGGTGTTTAAGCATATATTGTGCAATTACCCTTTGAAACAAAATACTTCCTCGGGTTGACAATGAATTTCGTAAGCTCTGTGTGTTGATAACAACTTATCTGCATCTAGGGTGCTCGACAATGAGCTTCTGGAAGCTCCCAATCTGGCACAAGTTACTGCAATATCCTGCTGAGTGCCATAAGAACTTGTTTCAGTGCCAAATGAACCAAGATGGCCCCAAAAATGATAGAGCTTGGCAACGGAAATCTGGAACACCATATATAGCTACAAAATAAAGAGAGCCACCAGATTATGCTTTGAGAGTACAATTTTTGGATGTCTAGAATATTCCCAAAAGAGTGCCTTGTAAAGCTAGCCAAAGAGCCCTTCCAAGTTGTCTTGGCATTGATAATATTTCTGTTGATATATATGCATCCCAACCAGAACAATAATATGGCTAAAAAGCTTCAATGGTTAGCTCAATTGGTTGAACAATCTGCCCCAAAACATGTTGCCAAAAAAAGACCATGAGTGACAGATACAAATCCAGTTGAATACTTCCAGGTTACCAGCTACTATTATGGCTGCCAGTTGAGAGCCACCCTCGATCTGGGGGGATCCCATGAAGTTTTCCTAAAAATAATAACATAGCTAGAATGTACAGTTCACACATCTCTCACACCAATTCCCCACAACATTCAGGTGAAAACAAGAAATCTAAAAGCAATAAAGTGATACCTAAAGCACAATAGGGTCTACAAAAGACTTTAATTGATGCATGCTATTCTTGGCTCTCTAGAATTATAACTCATAAATACTGCCTATTGTAAAACTGGCCAATAACCTGTCATGACCCGACAGTGCCATTATCCAGTATGTAAGAAACTTAGAAAAGTTAATCATGAATGATATTTGTGCCTATATCATGGTTAAGATCATTTCTTGTGTATTTTATGTTTTTCCTTAATTTTTCCAGTTGTTAGATTTTAATATTTTTAATATATATCTTTGCCACTCACAATACTGTTTTCTAAAAATTTGGGGATATGACTTCATATTGCAAATAGATGTGTTGTTTTGTCTAGCAAAAGTTAGAATCAACTTGCAACAAATTTCCATAAAAATGTAATAAAACGTATTATGGATTTTTTGCACATAAGTCATAACTATTTAAAAACTAAATCCAAATAAGTCTGGTTTGTATAATAGCTATGTTTGCTTACATAAAAGTGATTTTTGTAGTGTATCCTCCTTGGATCATTTTCTCATTGATGGTGTGATCAGAGCAAGACAAAAGAGTACAGTTGGTTAAAAATAAATAAATTACAGAAAATGCCTTAAACGATGTGAGAGTTATAACTTCAAATTATCTTGACTACATTTTCATGCATGCAATGCAATGTAGCCATACACAGTTACAAATTAGTCGTGTAACATTCTGTTTGCATTATGAATTTCTAGGAGTGTAACATTCTGCTTTCATCTGTACTACGTTTTCCTGATGAGATGATAAACAATTTCCTCTAAATTAGATCTTCATACTTGGAAGAGACAAAGAGGGAATTCATGTTCATATCATCCATGTACTGGATGCATGTGTGGAAATTCCTCAATATGGTGTCGTTAGATCTCTAAATGTCCATGTCAGTGGTGCTATTGCAATATGGGAATATACTTGGCAGCATCAACAGGAGTAAATATATATTTCTTCCAATAGATTTACCTGAGCGAATCATAAGGTGATAATCAAGGCATGAAAAAATTATTATTCTTACAGCGGTTCATTATTACCCTTCATGACAAGGTTACAATTCTCTTTTCCCTTCAGTTCTATTATGTGAACTTTTCTTCCTATGTCATTGAAGTGTTTATGCAAGCCTCAAGGAAAAAAAGACGATGACTCAACTAAGAACTAACTTGCATGAGCTTCATAGAAAACCTAGCAAATGGACTCTTCTGAAAATTCCTTTGGAAATCATAATCTGTAATCAATGCAATTTAGAAGATATTGAAGACGAAGCTCAATTCCTTTTAAGATTCCCTTAACACAGCAATATTAAATGTGCTTATAGCCTTATACTGATGTCTACAACAACAATTTAGTTCATGAAAAATCCTAAATCAAGACAACCAAACTAAGTTGGGAGACTTTATTATGAATCTTATCTCACATTGAAGCAAATGTCTAAATAAGTAATCTTCAAGATTTTAATTTCCTGGTTATGTTTGTTCACTTTCTCTGTGTGGTTCCTACAGACCAAGCTGGTCTAAGGGATGTTAATGATGCCATCATCATCAATCGAGCTATTATTTAGCATCATAATCATCTGTCTTTTTGTCATTTTCAAAAGATTGGCTTTATGGAAGGAAAGAGCCTGATTCCAGTGGGCTATATATGATTACTGGTTTTGTTTCCATGAATATCATTTAGTAGGTAAAAGTGCCAGTGCATTTTTCCTTGTGGACTCCTAAAATAACTAGTCTATTGCATTTGCCTCTCACAGAAATTGAGGTCGAAGATCAATTGCTGATGTCAACAATAGAGTCATGAATAAAAGAAATGGACAAAATGATAGGGGGACGACAAGATTTGATCGTTGTTGCCTCTTTTTTAGGACATGTTCCTAATCTTGAAGGATTGGCACGAACTTGTGAGGTAAAGTGTAAAATATAGCGACTTGGCTAGATATTTCTGAATATGCTCATGATTATCATAGTGTAAATGCGTGCGATATCTCTTTTACCCACTTATGTGTCGATTACTCTTTTTCTTACAGGTGTTTAAAGGAGCAAGATTAATTATTGCTGATGCAAGTATAATACAAGATAAACAGTTCCAGCTAATCAGGTACAAAATAATCTTTTTTCTATCTTAATTTGTAATATTGATTTCATTATTTGGTGAGTGGATTCTAAGCAAATAGTCAGGAAAGCAACAACCACATTTTCAGATTGATGATATTAAATCATGTCTACTTTACAGCATCACAGCAAAGAAGTGGATTCCAATACAAGAAGTACCTGAATTGAACCTTAAAGAATACTTGAAGTCAAAGAGGAGGGAAGGGTATTCAGTTTTCGGATTGGAGCAAATGGCAAACAGTATACCACTCAATAGATATTCATTCCCACGAAAAACGGTAAGCTCTGTTTTCATTTTCCAATTTCGTGTAACTTTTCATATATTGTAGATTCAGAAAATGGGAAGTTAAAACACTTGAAATTTATCAAGGTGTTATTTGCAAGAATTATAATTCATTGTATGCTTTCATCTGTACTACGTTTTCCTGATGAGATGATAAACAATTTCCCCTAAATTAGGTCTTCGTACTTGGAAGAGAGAAAGAGGGAATTCATGTTGATATCATCCATGTACTGGATGCATGTGTGGAAATTCCTCAATATGGTGTCGTTAGATCTCTAAATTTCCATGTCAGTGGTGCTATTGCAATATGGGAAAATAATCGGCAGCATCAACAGGAGTAAATATATATTTCTTCCAATAGATTTACCTGAGCGAATCATAAGGTGATAATCAAGGCATGAAAAAATCATTATTCTTGCAGCGGTTCATTATTACCCTTCATGACAAGGTTACAATTCTCTTTTCCCTTCAGTTCTGTTATGTGAACTTTTCTTCCTATGTCATTGAAGTGTTTATGCAAGCCTCAAGGAAAAAAAGACGATGACTCAACTAAGAACTAACTTGCATGAGCTTCATAGAAAACCTAGCAAATGGATTCTTCTGAAAATTCCTTTGGAAAACATAATCTGTAATCAATCCAATTTAGAAGATATTGAAGACGAAGCTCAATTCCTTTTAAGATGCCCTTAACATAGCAATATTAAATGTGCTTATAGCCTTATACTGATGTCTGCAACAACAATTTAGTTCATGAAAAATCCTAAATCAAGACAACCAAACTAAGTTGGGAGACTTTATTATGAATCTTATCTCACATTGAAGCAAATGTCTAAATAAGTAATCTTCAAGATTTTAATTTCCTGGTTATGTTTGTCCACTTTCTCTGTGTGGGTCCTATAGACCAAGCTAGTCTAAGGGATGTTAATGACACCATCGTCATCAATCGAGCTATTATTTAGCATCATAATCATCTGTCTTTTTGTCATTTTCAAAAGATTGGCTTTATGGAAGGAAAGAGCATGATTCCAGTGGGCTATATATGATTACTGGTTTTGTTTCCATGAATATCATTTAGTAGGTAAAAGTGCCAGTGCATTTTTCCTTGTGGACTCCTAAAATAACTAGTCTGTTGCATTTGCCTCTCAAAGAAATTGAGGTCGAAGATCAATTGCTGATGTCAACAATAGAGTCACGAATAAAAGAAATGGACAAAATGATAGGGGGATGACAAGATTTGATCGTTGTTACCTCTTTGTTAGGACATGTTCCTAATCTTGCAGGATTGGCACGAACTTGTGAGGTGAAGTGTAAAATACAGTGACTTGGCTAGATATTTCTGAATATGCTCATGATTATCATATGGTAAATGTGTGCGATATCTCTTTTACCCACTTCTGTGTCGATTACTCTTTTCCTTGCAGGTGTTTAAAGCAGCAAGATTAATTATTGCTGATGCAAGTATAATACAAGATAAACAGTTCCAGCTAATCAGGTACAAAATCATCTTTTTTCTATCTTAATTTGTAATATTGATTTCATTATTTGGTGAGTGGATTCTAAGCAAATAGTCAGGAAAGAAACAACCACATTTTCAGATTGATGATATTAAATCATGTCTACTTTACAGCGTCACAGCAGAGAAGTGGATTCCAATACAAGAACTACCTGAATTGAACCTTAAAGAATACTTGAAGGCAAAGAGGAGGGAAGGGTACTCAGTTTTCGGATTGGAGCAAACGGCAAACAGTATACCACTCAATAGGTATTCATTCCCACGAAAAACGGTAAGCTCTGTTTTCATTTTCCAATTTCGTGTAACTTTTCATATATTGTAGATTCAGAAAATGGGAAGTTAAAACACTTGAAATTTATCAAGGTGTTATTTGCAAGAATTATAATTCGTTGTATGCTTTCATCTGTACTACATTTGCCTGATGAGATGATAAACAATTTCCTCTAAATTAGGTCTTCGTACTTGGAAGAGAGAAAGAGGGAATTCATGTTGATATCATCCATGTACTGGATGCATGTGTGGAAATTCCTCAATATGGTGTCGTTAGATCTCTAAATGTCCATGTCAGTGGTGCTATTGCAATATGGGAATATACTCGGCAGCATCAACAGGAGTAGATATATATTTCTTCCAATAGATTTACTTGAGTGAATCATAAGGTGATAATCAAGGCATGAAAAAATTATTATTCTCGCAGCGATTCATTATTACCCTTCATGACAAGGTTACAATTCTCTTTTCCCTTCAGTTCTGTTATGTGAACTTTTCTTCCTATGTCATTGAAGTGTTTATTCACATATGTTTGGCCATTGCATTTGATTGTTTTTCAAGATATAATTTTGATTGATTGGAAATAGCTTTCACGACATGTCTTGTTACTTGGAATATTGAGTTTTGCATTTGTATTTTTTTTTTAAACAGTTTTAGCCGTCGAAAATGTAGTAGTGCATACATACCTATATGCTTGTTATGTACCCATTTCTTCACTAAGGCATAGGAGGTCTGCACCAACACGTACTCACTAAGGCATAGGAGGTATGCACCCATTTTTTCATTAAGGCGATGGATTTGAGACTTTCTTAAATCATTCATCACTTTCCACAGTTGTCATGTCATTCATTAACCACATGACATATAGGGGTGAACTCCTTCACAAATTGCACTATGTATATAGGTTTCTACATGTGCAATCGAGCATAATTGTTTTGTGGATTCGTTGATTATATTTCCTATTGAAATCCATTTCCTGGTTTAGAGCTGAGTTTTACTTTTCTTAGGTACTAAGTAGTTGCAGATTTAGCCATTCAAGTTTAATTTTAACCAATTCTTAAATTGAATTTGTTAGATTAGATTTTTCTATTTTGCACATGATCTTGGTTATTGTTGTTAGCTGTTGAACAAGATGAATAATTTGCTTCATTGTTTTTCTAATTTACAGTTCATTGTTTTTCTATTTTACAAGTGATATTTTTTTATTGGATTTTGTAGGAGTGAGCTTAACTTATAAGTAGACCATTGAGTATGAAGAGCCCGCTACTGAGGATTTGTCATTCAGTATAAAGACCTTGATGTTGAGGCTTTCAAGCTGTTAAGTGTGGTTTTGAAGCTGCTGATGTGGGATCTAAGTATGGTTTTGAAGCTGTTGATGTGGGATCTAAGTATGGTTTTGCAACCAAGTGCAAGTATGATGGTTTAGCCATTGTAATATTTTGAAAAGTGATGATTTTCCTATAAAGTTATATGGGAATTAATATGTGTTTTTGAAAAAACTCATATTTATTGTAATACTTTTGACATTTCATATAATATAATTTGTGGTTTAAAACTTATATATATGGTTGTACTTTATATTATATACCAATGTTGTAATTATTAACTAATTAATATGAGATTGCATGATTTACATGTGTATTAGATATTATTTACAAGTGTTGTAATTAATTATAATGTGACATTGCATAATTCATATGTGTATTGGATTAGAATAAATGTATGATTCCTTTTTTAATTTAAATGTAATATCAAATTAAAAATTTATATTGATTAATAATGGACAACATTAAAACTACTAAAATATAATGACCATACATAAAGCGACTAAAAATGACTAAATTAGTGACCAGTAAATGAGATTAATGACCAAAATTTACAAATAAAATGACCAATAATTGAGAGATATGCGGCCAAACAATGAGATATAAATGACCAGAAAAATGACCAAAATTCGCATATCAATGACCAAAAATCAGTTTTGGTAGCTAATTTATGGTCTTTTATTACATGACCAAATTTGGTCATATTCTAGCTTGTCATGTGGTCATTAATTTTGTTACAAATGTGGTCGTATATTTGGTCATTGATTCAAATATATGACCAAATTAATGACCAAATATATGACCAAATTAATGACCAACCGACAAGCTATAAATGACCAAAATAAAAATGACCATTTTTGGTCATGTAATAAAAGACCGCAAATTAGCCACCAACAATCGCCAAACCAAAAGTGGTCATTGATATGCGGATTTTGGTCATTTTTTTGGTCACTAATCTCTCATTTTCCACTAGTGTTGTAATTAATTATACTAAATATAATAAATTTTATCCCACATGAATTTTTATTATATTTATGTAATTAATTAGGATAAAATATTGAATTATTCATAACTTACCCACAGGAATTATGAATTAATAGTTTTATCGTAAAGAATATTTGAATCTGCTTGAATTAAAAATTTAGCCCACGGGCAATTTTTATGTCATTAGATTCAATCTTAGAGCATGAAATTACATTGGTAAAACATGAAATTTTATTTGGTCTCAATTTTAACGTAAGCATGTGATCTTTATTTTTATGCAGTTTTACAACCTGCAAATTTCTCTGAAATTCGTTATGATATCCCTGAACTTAAGGGAGATAACTATAAGGTCTGGAAGGAGAGAATTCTCCTTCATTTGGGATGGATGGACATAGATTATGCTATTAGGAAAGATGAACCACCAGCACTCACCCATACCAGCACTGCAGCGGACATCACGCTTTATGAACGATGGGAACGATCTAATCGTTTAAGCATGATGTTCATTAATACTAAAATTTCAGCTGGTATTCGTGGTTCAGTTGATCAATATGAAAGGGTCCAAGATTTGCTGAAAGCCATTGATGATCAATTCGTCACTTCAGACAAGGCACTAGCAAGCACCCTAATCATGAAGTTCTCATACCTAAGGCTCACCAGTGTGAAAGGTGTGCGCGAGCACATTATGCAAATGAGGGACACTGTGGCTCAATTGAAGAAACTCGAGGTTGAAATATTAGAGTCTTTCCTGGTGCACTACATCCTGAACACGCTTCCACACCAATATGGACCTTTCAAAATCTCATACAACACACATAAGGATAAATGGTCAATAAATGAACTCATGACCATGTGTGTTCAAGAGGAAGAAAGACTGGTGATGGAACTGGGAGGAAGTGCAATGCTGGCAATGCATAGGAAGGGAAAATCTCAAGCCAATAAGAAAGGAAAAGGTAAAGTACCTCCCCAAGCTAATATTAAGAAGGATTCCAAGTGTTTCTTCTATAAAAAGAAGGGACACATGAAGAAGGAATGCGAAAAATTTCAGAAATGGCTTGCGGACAAAGGTAATGCAATCTCATTTGTTTGTTATGAATCTAATATGGTCAATGTCAATATTAACACTTGGTGGATTGATTCTGGATCAACAATTCACATTTCAAATTCCTTGCAGAGTTTGCAAAACCTAAGGAAGCCAATGGGAAGTGAGCAAAGCATCTTATCAGGAAACAAGATGGGCTCGCATGTGGAAGCTATAGGAACATGCTATTTAACTTTAGGTAGTGGCTTTGTTTTAGAATTAGAAAAGATCTTTTATGTTCCAAGTTTTTCTAAAAACTTGATTTTAGTTTCAAGACTTGTACATTTTGGATATTCCTTTAACTTTTCAGAAACATCCGTCAGTTTATTTTATAAATCTGATTATGTTGGGAATGGTATTTTGTCTGATGATCTTTACTGTATTAATTTACAAAACAATGTCACTTATGATTCAATGCATGTTCACACTGGCACTAAAAGATGTGTTATTAATGAAGATTCCTCTAAATTATGGCACCCGAGGTTAGGTCATATCTCCATAGAAAGAATTAAAATATTGGTAAATGAAGGAGTACTTAATACTCTGGATTTCACTGATTTTGAGACTTGTGTGGATTGCATAAAAGGAAAGCAGACCAACAAGTCAAAGAAAGGTGCCAATAGGAGTTCGGACATATTAGAGATCATACATACTGATATATGTAGTCCAGAGATGGACTCACATGGTCAGAGATACTTCATCTCTTTTATAGATGATTACTCACGATAAATGTATATCGACATGCTTCATAATAAGAATGAAGCATTAGATTCCTTTAAGATATTTAAGGCTGAATTAGAGAAACAATGCGACAAGCAAATTAAGATTGTGAGATTAGATAGAGGTGGAGAATATTATGGTAGATACATAGAAGATGGACAAGCACCTGGGCCATTCGCTAAATTTCTTCAAGAGCATGGGATTGTTTCCCAATACACCATGCCTAATTCACCCGACCAGAATGGTGTAGCAGAAAGAAGAAACCGAACTTTATTGGACATGGTGCGAAGTATGCTTAGCAGCTCCAAGCTTCCTAAATCCTTGTGGACTGAAGCACTCAAGACGGCAGTGTATATATTAAAGCGAGTTCCAACCAAGGCCGTTCCTAAAACGCCATTTGAATTATTGAAAGGTTGGAAACTGAGTTTGCGACATATGCGCATTTGGGGATGCCCGTCTGAGGTGAGAATATATAATCCACAAGAAAAGAAGCTGGACCCAAGGACCATTAGTGGGTATTTCATTGGATATGATAAAAGGTCTAAAGGTTTCGGATTTTATTGTCCATCTCACAGCACTAGGATTGTGGAATCAAGAAATGCAAAATTTCTTGAAATGACTTGATCAGTGGGAGCGATCTAACCAGGAACATAGTTTCCGAGAAGGATCATTCAGAATCTCAACCTTCCACCTCAAGTGATAGATTGGTTATTGTTCACAGCACCCCTCAAGTACAAACTGGTGTTGAACAACCAATTGTTGAAGTTCCACAAGCTGCTGATGGCATTCTAGTGGATCAGGTAGTTCAAGAGTTTCCAAGCACTTTTGAACAACGAGTTGAACCACATACTTCTCAAGAAGATAGTGATTCAACATTGAGAAGATCTACTAGACCAAGGAGATCAGCAATTCCTGATGATTATGTTGTGTATCTGCAAGAATCTGACTTTAACGTTGGAGCTGAAAATGATCCCGAGTCCTTTTCACAAGCCATGAATTACAAAGAATCAGAATTGTGGTACGATGCCATGAAGGAAGAGATGAATTCTATAGAGTAACGAATTCTGGGATCTTTTTGAGTTGCCTAATGGTGCAAAAGCCATTGGATTTAAATGGGTCTTTAAGACAAAGAAAGACTCATTGGGCAACATTGAGAGATACAAGGCTAGACTTGTTTCTAAAGGATTCACTCAGAAAGAAGGAATCGACTACACGGAGACTTTCTCTCCTGTATCTAAGAAAGATTCCTTGCACGTTATTATGGCATTAGTAGCCCATTTCGACTTGGAGTTGCATCAAATGGATGTGAAAATGGCTTTTCTAAATGGAGATCTAGAGAAGGAGGTTTACATGAAACAACTTGAAGGATTCCCCTCTAATGATGGTGAGCAATTGGTTTGCAAGCTCAAGAAATCCTTATACGGTTTAAAACAAGCATCCCGCCAATGGTATTTGAAATTCCATAATATAATTTCTTCTTTTGGTTTTGAAGAAAACATTATGGATCAATGTATATATCTGAAAGTTAGTGGGAGTAAAATTTGTTTTCTTGTTTTATATGTGGATGACATTTTGCTAGCAACCAATGATAAGGGTATGCTGCATGAAGTGAAACAATTCCTCTCTAAAAATTTCGATATGAAGGATATGGGTGAGGCATATTATGTCATTGGCATTAAGATCCATAGAGACAGATTTCGAGGCCTCTTAGGTCTATCTTAGGAAACCT
Organism: Pseudotsuga menziesii; assembly: GCA_001517045.1. Lineage (NCBI taxonomy): Eukaryota > Viridiplantae > Streptophyta > Pinopsida > Pinales > Pinaceae > Pseudotsuga > Pseudotsuga menziesii. The sequence continues at coordinate 29,990 of LPNX010035162.1, forward strand.
ATATTAATAAAATTTTAGAGAGATTTCGGATGAAGGATTGTTCACCAAGTATAGCTCCCATTGTGAAGGGTGATAGGTTCAATTTGAACCAATGCCCAAAGAACGACCTTGAAAGGGAACAAATGAAGAACATTCCATATGCTTCTGCTGTCGGAAGCCTAATGTATGCTCAGGTCTGTACAAGACCTGACATTGCATTTGTTGTGGGAATGTTGGGACGATATCAGAGTAATCCAGGTATAGACCACTGGAGAGCTGCAAAGAAAGTAATGAGGTATCTTCAAGGAACTAAAGACTACATGCTTATGTATAGACGGAAGGACAATTTGGAAGTAATTTGCTACTCAGATTCTGACTTTGTTGGATGTGTTGATTCACGCAAATCAACATTAGGATACATTTTTATGATGGCCGGTGGAGCTGTATCATGGAGGAGTGCCAAGCATACCTTAATTGCCACTTCCACTATGGAAGCCGAGTTCGTCTCCTATTTTGAGGCTACTTTACATGGTGTATGGCTTAAGAGTTTCATTTCTGGGCTTAGAATTATGGATTCTATCTCTAAGCCATTGAGAATGTATTGCGACAATTCAGCTGCTGTTTTTATGGCTAAAAACAACAAAAGTGGGAGTCGAAATAAAGACAATGTCCATCAGGGAACGTGTTAAAACAAAGAAAGTGGTCATTGAGCACATCAACATTGAGTTGATGATCGCTGATCCTTTGACTAAGGGCATGCCACCATTTAAATTCAAGGATCACGTAATGAATATGGGACTTGTTTCCATTATGTAGTTTCTCATTGTATGGACAATGTTATTTTTAATGAAATTCTTAATTACTGTGCTGTCTTTTCTCATACATATGTGCACCTTAATTTAATTTGAGAAAATTCATCTATAAGGACCAAGAATAAACATAAGGTTTATTCATTAAGAAATTGTTGCCACATAAATTAAAATAGCAATAAATACATCATAATACATGGAAGGTAATACTTGTCATAAGAGGACTTATCGCCATGATTCTTGTATCTATTACTTAATACAGATTGTCAATAGGTTTTAAGATGAGACATTAAGTTTGGGAGTATGGACCAAGTGGGAGAATGTAAGTTCCCGCAGCCGCATCCATTCAGCGAGCCGACGGTTCATCATCCGCATCCATTCAGCGAGCCGACGGTTCATCATCCACATCCATTGAGCAGCTCCTCAAAACTGCCGACGGTTCATTTAGTTTGGCAACCGTTTTCTTGCTGGGAGCTTTTGGAGTGGTCCATCACCTAAATTTGTGGAACATTTGACACATAGCCTACAAAATCTTGATGGAAGCTTGACTATTTAAAACCCCTGTTGGTCCCCAAGCTCACCAACTCAATCCCCTTCAGTTTTACACCATCAAGAAAGAGGAAGCAGAGCTTGGAAGAACCGTACAGGAAGCTAAAGTTTTTATGGAACAGGGAAATCTTCTATAGCAAGACAAGTAGCATCAATGGCTGGAGGTATGATCTATTGGTATTGCTATTTTGATTCTGTTTCAGAGTTTTATTCCGCATTTGTTCAGAATCAGAAGTTTATGCTAACAGGTACAACCTAAAGTTCCAACAAAATCCTACAAGAAGACTACTGTTTTTTCAGACGATGATAGTGATGACTTTATTGCAAAAGTTCTGATCATAGTATTTTGATGGTTTACTAAATAATATTATATGGAACATCAAAGGATTTTCTAAATCTGTGTTATGTCTTTACTTAGTCAAATGTATATACCTTTCGGTCAATGGAAATAGATCCAAAAACTGTGTGGAGAAATGAACACCGAATAATTCAAAGTGAACATCAAAGATGCAATGATTGGTAAATTCTTTCACGCTACAGGATTAGAAGTTTGAGATTTAATATTATGTAGTTTCTTCCTTAACTAATTCTTATGCTTATTTCAATTATATATATGACAATACCAAATTATATAAATTGTTAATTACATGTTTAGGTTCATAGAAGCATTATTCTTCTCTTTCTTTCAAAAATATGTAATAATTTTATATAATAAGGTTGGATTCGTCAAATAATTATAGTGCTTGTTTTTCATGTTTTTTTTTTAAATTATCTTTGTTTTTAAATTATCTTTGTCTTAACTATTTGTATAGAAATAATTATGATTCTTTTTTTAGCCTTGAAGGGTGCGTAGTTTTTTTCTCTATTCTATATTGTATGGACTGAAATTAGGCATTTGATTTTTTAATTATAGAGAACATTTAGTAAATTTTAAATTTTAAATAAAAAAAAGAAAATCTCTTAGAAAAAGAAATAATATAATTTTAAATTATTAAAATTTCTTCGTAGAGAGCATACACAAATGCTCTTTATAGCTTTGAAGAGTTCGTAGTTTTTTTTCTTTTCTATATTGTATGGACTGAGATTTTGTATTTAAGTTTTTATTTAAAAATATTATTTATTTAAATTTTAAATACAAATAATAAAATCTCTTAAAAAACAAATAATACAATTTTAAATTACTGAAGTTAAAAACCTATCAAACTACACCCGCATCTCGCAACCTGTAATGTGGGTTGCCGGATTTTGAAATTTATTATTTGCAAGTTTTCCATCTCTCAACTCGCATCCCGAAATTTCAGGATGCAAGTTGCGGGATGACACACAATACTTACAAAAATGCTCCCGCATCCCGCATTCCGAAATTTCGGGATGCGGGTTGAGGGATGAAAAACTTGCAAATAATAAATTTCAAGCTCACAGGATGCGGGATTCAGAAATTACATTTTAATAATACTTTTGTGGGTACTAGTGACCCAACTTACAACTGAGGTTTTACCTCAAGACATTCATGACTAAATACATAAATGACATCCCCGATCGGAGGATCAACATCTCTCCCCCTGCTCTCTTCCTGCCCCTCTCTCTTCACCCCTCTCCAGAAGGTGCAACCCACAGTTTTGACAAAACCCATCCAGAGGAAATATCTTTCAGAGGATGATAAGAAGGTGCAATCCAAAGATTTAACAAAATCCATCTAGAAGAAAGATCTTTCACATGATCATAAGAAGGTGCAACCCAAAGTTTTAACAAAATCCATCCAGAAGAAAGATCTTTGAAACGATCATAAGAAGGTGCAACTAAAAGCTGGAACAAAATCGGACTAGAAAAAATATATTTCAGACAAACATAAGAATGTGCAACCCAAAGTTGCAACAAAATCGGACGAGAAGAAATATCTTTCAGATAATGATAAGAAGGTACAACCTAAAGTTCCAACAAAATCCTACAGGAAGACTACTGTTTTTTCAGACGATGATAGTGATGACTTTATTCAGCCAAAAAAAGAAGCAACAGTTCTGATCATAGTATTTTGATGGTTTACTAAATAATATTGTATGGAACATCAAAGGATTTTCTAAAACTGTGTTATGTGTTTTCTTATATCTTGTGAGTTTTGTTTATATATTAATATTTATAAAATTTTCAATATAATATTTCATTAATACTTAACATTTTTTAATTAAAAAAATAAAAATAAAATAGGTTTATTATAATATATTTCACTATTTCCATGAAATAAATTTATTATTCTATCAAATAAGTTTATTAATATGTGGCTTCTAGGTCGATCAAAAGTTTATGAAATTTAAAAATCCATGAAAGATCAATTTATAGCATTAAAGAAACCACTATAAATGTGAATGGTTCTTCGATGTGAATTTATTCTTTCATTGATATTCCTAAATGCTCCTCCACTCTAAACTACATTTGGGTTGAATTAAAATATTTTTAAAAAAGATTTAGAAATCTCAATTTTATTTTCTATGAATTAGATCTCAAGCATTGAAGAATTTCTATGAAATATCAATTTATAGAATTAAAATAATCACTAAAAATATGAATGATTCTTTAATTCAAGAATGTATTCTTTCACTTATTGTAAATAGAAATTCAAAATCTGAATGCTACTTCACTTCACTGTAAATTACATTTGGTGCCTTCCATCAGCTTTAATAAATAATGACGGCAAGTGGGTGGTCACAGCCTTCTCTTGGGACTGCATGAACACAGTGCCCCTTCCTTTCCTCTATCACCATCTTCTTCTCATCATCAAAGTATCTTGAAGGCATCCCTATCATTCCAACTCACAAAACAGAGTTTCTATAGAAATTATTTATTTTGTATTTTTAAAATTTTGTATTTTGATTTTAAGTATCGCGTTCCAATACACTTGACCACGGTCCAGTATTTAAACTATTTGTTTTTGGAAGATTCATCTTTGAATGATCTCCCTTCCCAATATATTTGAAAGCCAAATTTCTCGAATTGTTCTCATCTCTCTTTGTAAATTAAAGTAAAAATATCTATCAAGAACATACACTTCAATATTGATCGCATGCAACTATGAATGTATGAAACTGCTTTTGCTCGAAAGACAACAAAACATAGCTCAACAATAATTTAAAGGCTATGTAGATTATAATACAAAGTTTCGACTGTGCCTAAGCAGTACCATATAGAGGCTAAGCAGTACCATATAGAGGTTCCAGATTGTCAAAATAGGAGTTTTTGTTAGGCAGACCCTGGAAAGCCAAAATAGAAACATCGATTCAACCTTTCAGTGTGTGTATTAGTCTCTTTTCGATCTCTCAACGCTAAAATTGTTCTTGCAGCTATTGAATGTGCAGTATCACGTTTCTCCTCATTGATGAGAAAACTGCAAATCACCTCAGTGAAAGCGTATTCATGGTGTGTTAAGCTCTGCAAAATGATGGAATAACCTACGTAAATTGATGTAACTACACAAAATTGATGAGAAAATTGCAGAGTACTCAAACATGTAAAGTACAAGATGCATTGCCGAATGGAAAATAGAGGGTGGAGGTGGGAGGAGATTGTCGATTGGAAAATAGAAAATAGTTGTAGGAAAGATTGATTGAATTATGAAGAAGTTTGTAATCCTTCGAATCTACACAGACCTTAGTGAGTTTTTCGTGGGTTTTTTTGCAGGCAAACTTGCAGAATATGTCAAACCTGCAAAACTTATGGAAAATAAATCATCATTATTTGCAAAGCTTGTGGCAGAGTATTGGTCCAACTGTAGCCGCAGTTCCATAAAAAATTTGGGCGATTACATGTAATTTCTACATTTTGAAACCAAGTCAATGATATTTGAGTTTTATAGCTGGATTCATATTGTAATGAAGTCCAATCCTCCACGGCTAAATTGTTTTTCCTACCTTGTCTATATATGTTAAAGTCTGGGGAGACTGGAGGAGAATTGTTGTTGCTCCTGTGGAAGGCGATGGTGAACATATGTGTAAAGGAGATAGCCGAAATATATGAGCAAACCTAGCGCTGAAGTTGATCCCGTAATGAGGAAGAGGCCCCATAAGCTCTCCATGCTTAGTCCCGGGTTTGAATTTGCTTGCGACCTTGCATTGTTGCAGTCTATGTTACTGAAATATGCTTTTTGAATTCTCTGAGCATCCAGGCTCTCTGAAATCTCCAACACAGACATGGACATGTCTGATACCAGTGGAGATCCCAGGAAGAGACTGATGGAAATGGGTTTCTAGAAAGCTAGATTAGGTAATCTCAGAAGTAACCGAAGACAACATGAAAAGAAAACTTCGTGAGCACGGCAGGAAGTATGGCAGAACAACACTTCGGGAACATGCTAGGAAGTACTGCAGGACAGCATGCGATGAAAACTTCGTGAACTTGCCAGCACTTGACACATGTCCCGTAGACACAAGATCTGTGCATCCATTATTTGTCAAGCTACAAGACACGTGTTGAAATTTCAATGGTCTGGATGACGAAGAATCTTTTAAGATTGCGTCTCCATAGAGAAAACGCCTTCGGCATAAATATATATATATACTCTTAAACATGTGATTTACAAATTTAGAATTTTGTCATTTATTTTAAAGAAGCATCACCTTAACTCTATTTTCCATTTGATTCCATAAAAGTGAATGATAAATTATTCTTTTTCCAACTCATATATAAAACAAAACTTATAATTTTACTAAAATGATGGTCTGTTTATTCACAAAGTTATTTAAAAATATATATAATTTTACTGAATGATGCTTCGTTTATTCACGGAGTTATTTAATCATTTGGAGATTAATATATTTCTGTGCAGCTAAATTTGGATTTCTTTACTTAACTTGACATTGCAAATAATAAATTATTTTTCAATCAAATGTCATTTATGAATTGATTGTCACTTATCACAATGTATCAACGTATCAGCCTGTTTACTTTTTTTTAAAACTATGCCACGGATTGAGGGTAACGCGGCGCTGGACATATTATTTTTATTTTCATAATTCTGAATTTACAATGGGTTGACTTTACCTTACTATCCTATCTTCCCTAGCAATTATCATTCTCAATTCCTGAAAACTTGTTTTATATATATATATTTTGTTTTATTTTATTTTTTCTCTTGAAGATTTATCCATGTCTCCTTGTTAGCACTTTTAACATTCCATTATTCCTGTAAGTTTAGTATTTTAGCTTAGTACATTCAACCATTGGTTATCCTATGGATTTAGTTAATGGTAGCATATCTAGTACTTAAGAGGACTAATTCGTGTACTGGTACTATATATGCACAAACTAGACTCCTCTAGTTTAGACATCATTTTGAAGTGTAAGCTAATCAAAACCCGAGTACCATATATCGCGTTGTTGTAATTTTCTGAGTGAACAACAAACTCTGAAGGGTTTTTCATGGGAGTCTAAAATATAGTAAATGAACTCTGGTTTGCAGGACCATGAGTTGCTTCTTATAGGAACCATAGAACCACCAACAACCATTCCCTTCGAATTGAATCCATCCTATTGTTAGAAGATTCCTCTTTATTTGATAACGATAGATATGTCAAAATGTTCAGGATTTTTCATGCAAATATTTGTTTTTGTAGTAATGTAGGTATTGCTTCCTCACATGAGAGCTATATGCCTACAAAACATGAATTTTCTGACATGAAATATATACACCTCATGAAACCAAATTCATCTTGCATGAAAGAGAATCTTGAAAACGGTAATTTTTGTATAGTATCTAGTTCAAGCCTTCATAATCAACTATTCATGGAAATGTTCATACTAGTTAGGATGATTAATCAACTATTCATGGAAATGTTCATACTAGTTAGGATGATTCATGTGAATCTATTGAGACATTCGTTTTTAATAAAAGGAATTTGTCATATCCCCTCTTTCCCGGGCCTAAGAGGATTCAAGGCTGCCATTCATACCCAACTGAAAGAAGAAGAGGTAATCTTATGTGAGACTCGTAGGGGCTATTGTATTCCTAAACAAGCTCGCAGAATACTTCCTTCCTTTAGAGAAATATTAGACAATGCATCTGAAACTTAATGGAAGAGTGAATATCAGGAGGTAGCCAATGAAGATGAAATGACAGCAGGGATGTGACATAGGTGTGTAGACGTGGTAGCATATGAGAGGATGTCAGAATTTTAGATGCAACACGTAAAAGCAACTGGAGGATTTAAGAAATGTTAGAAAGGACAAATGGAAAATTATATTGTAATGCCTCCAAAACATAGTCTGGAAGGCATGGGCACAAGAACATTACAAAGATGGATGTCATGTGGGCATTGAACAGAGGAAGAGTGGTTTCCACAACAGTGACATGAAATCAGAGCATTAATGGCATTCAAAAGAAGAAGAGATTGAAGGGAATCAAACACAAGCAATCATATAGTTATGTGTAAAACCCAACGTGATTTAGATAGGGAAAAGGTTGAGGCCATTACAGTTTTGAAGAACTAGCATTGGAGACATTAAATGCATGAAGAGGATGCAAGAAGGCCCGAGATGGAACAAACATGAAAACTGTGAACAAAAGGAAATGCAAGAAGACCAATCACAGAGGCAGAATAATACAACCAAGAGAATGAGTTCTATTAAGGGAGATCAACAAGCTTGAGATTGGAAACGACCATAGAGACAGTGCAAGCTGTCATAACGTTCGACTTGGCAACATAGAGTAGGTAGATATAGGTAAATGAGTTCAGAGCAGGCCAAGTGCCACAGTGATATTTGTAAATCTGTTCTATTTCCAGTTTTCAACTTTTCATTAAGGAATGAGGAGATGATTTTCCAAATACTTAAAAGAATGATTGTTAAAGATAAAAAAAAAATTCTGAATTTTAAGAGCTTGAGAGTGATGGCTCTGAGAATGTTTTGATATGATGAGAATGTATGTATGTATGGTCATAACTTTTGTGCACATATACAATTGTCTTAACCTAATATTCACAAAATTCAGACAAAAAAGAATAGAAATGTGGAAAGTAGTAGTGCACATGGGATTTATTCTACGGCTTTGTCGTTGGTGTTTCTCCATATGGATGGAATCCATTGTTGTAGACCTATAAAAGATTAAGGCCAACATCTCAGTAATGAATTTGCACCTAATTACCACATTAACCTTCTACAAAATAACTTATAAGGTTTTCAGCCTTTCTATGAACTACATGTAAAGATGAAAAGAACTTGTATCAGCATAATAGCATGACATGATGTCATTTAACTTGAGCATATACTCTTCAGCTTAACAGGCTATGTATTTAACTTTAGTTTAAACCATTCGAATGAAAATGTAAGCATCTTGATAAGATGAAGAAGATATTCATGTAATTGAAGGACAATGAAAGGTTGCATTAATATGAATTTAGGCATTGGCATAAACTACAATTTGCAAGCAATGACTAGTAAAACACTCCAAAACAAAACAGTTAGAGACAAAGACGCCAGCTAGAAGTTTAGCTTATACTATTCAGCTCAATGGGCTTTGTATTTCACAAGGACAAAAATTCAAGCTATTGGAATGCAATAGTAAGCATCTCGGTAAGCAGAGGAAGATATCCATTCGATTGAAGGATAGAGAAAGGGTGATTATTCTGAATTTAGGCTTTGGAAGAAAAATATGACTTGCAAATAATGAGTAACAAAATATTCTAATACAAAACAGTTACAGACAGACGCCATATAGAAGTTTCCATTATGTTTGTTCAATCAGAAATTACCATCATACTCAGATAATGGTGATCTATTGACCCAACACAATAAACTCATACAAAATTTGTATTTTTGCACTATTTCACATTGACAAACAAAAGAAATTCAAGACAAGAACAAACAACTATCTTCAAGAACTACTGGCAATTGAAAAGATAAACAGACTACAGAAATTGATGATAAAATGAGATCAGATAATTTTATTAATGTCTAACAAATGACCATTAAATGTGGGTCAATGGGACTAAAAGAGTACATGAGTACATGGTGGGAGTGTAAAAGTAACTCCTATATCGACACTATCAAAAGGCAAGAGCAAACATTGTTCATATTCAACACATTCTGTTTGTTTCCTAATTGTATTTTATTTTCCCAATGGGTATTGGAAGTAGGCCACCTGCTCATCCCACAGTGCAAGTTGTGTGAAAAGGTTCACATCTTTAAGATATCCATTCTAGTCTTATTAATTATTCTTCTATTTATGAAAGTGGCCTGGTTTTCAATTGATATAAAATTTATAGCATTTCAACTTATGTTGTTAAAGGAGGACCTTGCCAATTCGAACCGACACCTAGTGGCACGTAACTAGCCAAATTCCCAACAACATTAATGACAATCAGTTCAGCTCACCCTTGGAATATATTTCTTAAGCCTATTTTCATGAGCAATTCCTCCTAGACACCATTAAGAAGAATTACTCCAATTCTGGGTAGGACCTATGACTAAAAACAATAGTAAACCCCCAAATCTGGGAAAGTTTGTGGATAGAAACAATGATAAGACGTCCTCATCTACAATTTAGGTGAACTTGGGCATAATTCATCCCCTTAATAGCGATAAAAAACACTAAATCTCCAAATCTGTGCATGATTTAGTCATCAACTGATCAAACAACCACAAAACAGAGGTTTGGGCACATTACAGCCCTCAATCAGAATCCCAAATAGTCATAGAGAGGTATTTTATGGGTGAAACAACAGCAATTCAACATCACCATCATATCTAGGAACTTTAGACAATTATGAGTGAAAACAAAGGTCAAAAGTCACATCACATCCCCAAAATGATAAGCCACAAACACCTACAACAGTTCTGGGCATGAATCTAGCCTAAAATACAAATCTTGGATAATTTCATACCCTAAAAACCTAGGCTGATCCAATTCTAAGAAATTCTGGGCACATTGTAGCCCTATAAAATTAATTAACAGCCACAAAAGAGGGAAGATATTAATTATTGACCAGATTCTGAACATTTTTGGTGAGTTTTCACATAGTAGCAGTTAAAGAACAATATTCAAAAAATTTCCAAACCTGTGCATGAGAGCAATAATAGCCACAACAACCCTAAAAATTAATTAACTCTGCCTCACCTTATCCTCCTTTGCATTCAAGTTGTGCATTATGGCTCTCTGCTCTGGTTTTGGTAATGCAAGTGGGATTGTGTTCAATGATGTGGACTGGGGTGTTGATGCAGCTATTGTGAGAGACCGAGAGTTAAAGACTCGACCCCGGATTTCCAATCAGGTGGGATAAATTGGTAAGTTTACAGTGGTTGGCTCTCTACTTTCAAACCCGTGGAAAATTCCTGTTGGAAGTTTTAGATCGTTGCAGGTTTAGTTCAAATTGTAGGAGAGCAATCTACACTGCTCACCCTCCCTCCCTGTAAACTGATCTATATTTTTTAAGCCTAGGAAATGCTAAGCATGCTCATTGAAGCAGACTGAGAAAGAGATGGTTCATTCTCTGAATTGAGAATGGATAGGGAGAAGCCCTCAGTGAAATTATCAACATTAAGAAGATGTTGAAGAGGATGAATTCCCAGTTGGAAGGAATGAAGCAGTCCATTGACCATATGAACAACCATATGCAGTAGCAGAACAAGAAGTGTGATGGGATTGAAACCAAAGTTAGGGAATAGGGGTAAAAGATAGAGAAACTTTTCAATGAAAGATAAATGCATTTCGATATGATCTCGAGTTTCACCCAAAGAAACCAGTCTTATGTTGGGCATTGCACGATCATAAAAGAAATCGAAGAAGAGATAGTCTAATAGACTACTATGGGAAGATTTGAAGGTCCAAGCTCCTACGTTCAGGTTCAGGCTCAGGCTCAAAATGACCAGTACATGGATGAAAACCATAGTGGCCATGTTTTCTCATAAATATGTAATGATTATATGTTTTTCAAATGCATATTATTACTAGGGAAATTTGTTAAGCAGTATAGCCATATGAACTTTCTGAAAATTTTGTATGCACTATGGGCCTATAAGGCTGAAGGATTTTTGGAAGAATCTGTTGAACTCTGGGCATACAATTTTATTTTTGAAATTACTGTAGATAGTGGACTGTTTAGATTCACCTCAGCCTTTCAATAAGAAATATGATTACCTAACTCTGTCCAAAAAAAGGATATCCATTGTGGTCAGACAAAAAAGAATTCCCTGAACACACAAAAATTAAAAAAACTCAAATAATACACAACTTTCAAGACATTCTAGGATCGAACAAACAGGGAATCTGTAACTTAATTTGAATGTCAATGTCATGGCCTGTCCCTAAGAGGTCATAGCAATGATGCCACAAATACTAAGGCCATAGAATATAACACTCCTATGCTAGGAGGTTTCTTCTTTTTTTCCCACTACTCTACTTGCCCGACTTCACAGAGGAAGAACATTGAGACAATAGTTGGTGGAATCGGCTCCTCCCATGTCTAGATCACATTTTTTCAAGTACTTACCAATTGATATCCCCTCTTGCTCGGGGTTAAGAGGAGTTAGGGCTGCCATTCATACCCAACTGAAAGAAGAAGAGGTAATCTTATGTGAGACTCGTAGTGGCTATTGTATGCCTAACCAAGCTCGCAAAATACTTCCTTCCTTTAGAGAAATATTAGACAATGCATCTGAAAGTGGCTTAGAGAGCCCTAGTTTTCTATGGTCAACTAGGGTATCCATAATACATTCCTGCATGGAGGAAGACCAGTTTTCATGCATATTGAAATTCGTGGGGGTGAGCTATGTGCCTTACCAGTGGTACTCCCATTGCATTATTCGCATCTCTGGTTGGGTTGCAAATATATCATAGGAATTATATGTGCATATTCTATGCTTTCTTGCTGAATACTAGGAGAAAAGCATTTTGACTTCCCTCCAAAAATTTCCCCTCTTTAAGTTTGTTGATGATAACAATAGAGTGGATTGGGCTAGTTTATTAGATATATCTAATAGCCACAAACAATATTTTTACTCGAAAGAAGAACATATTTCATGGTTGGGAATATGGAGTGGGGAGTTTGGATGTGTTGCACATTTCAAATTCATGCCCAATGACACTCAAATGGCCATGATAAAATTGGATTCTCAAATACTTGCAACGTTAGGAGGATGGTTAAATGGCTATCCTTAAATCATCGAGCTTTTTGTATCAAGCTTTAGTAAGCAACTTGTAGACCAAGTTAAGGTTTCTAAGAGTACTAAATTTGTTGTCATTGTTACTCAGTTTTTGTATTTTTCCTATGCCATTGACCATATTGACTGGACATATTTTCAGACATTATGTGCAGTTTTTCCAGCAGTCAATGACTCTGGATATATAATTAAGAGTTGTAAAGAAAAACTTGTGCCAACATCCATAAGCAAGTGGGAAAATCTATTTGGAAGCAATCCATGGGTTGAACATGAGTTTGTTACCCTGTAAAGGGCTTACCTAAAACCATTGACTTGTGCTTATGGGTTAGAAGGGGGAGAATATCTTGAGACATTTATCAGAAATGAGCTTGGAGCAGTAGATATTCCATTTCTAATACGACCATATGTTTCCTTGCCTAGATTTTCATCTTCTCTTGATAAAGAGAAATTCATTTTGCTTCTAGAGTGGATAGAGTATTTGACAGTAATTGAGAAATTCCCTGAAATATTAAAAAGAAGCATAGGTGAAGAACAATGGCTAAAAACACATAGGGGGTACCAATCTCCTCGCATGTCTTTTTTTTCCAATTCTGATTGGAAATCTACTGGTTTTCAGTTAAAGGACCTTCCCTTCATTGACATTATATTCTACAGCAAACCCATTGACAACTTCAAGAGGGCCCTCCAAAAGTTGGGAGTGATTGTTGAGTTTGGAAAAGGATGTGATGTTATCACCAAACATATCCAAATGCACATAGATATGCAAGCCATAACCAGGCTTTACGAATATCTTCATTGCATTGAATGGAAACCTATCGACAGTAACTCTATTAAAATTAGGATTCCACTAGATGGCGGACTTAGGAGTGAATGCCAGGATTCAAAACAATGTCTAGTTCATGATGAAAATGGCCTCTTTCATCATAGATTAGAAATCCTAGACAAATTCTATGAAGAGGAATTGCTTCCTTTGTTTTCTTGTTCTCTTGGTGTGTCTCTGTATCCTACAATTGGACATTATTGCAGACTGTGGTTGGATTGGGTATCCATGGGAGTTCATGCATATCCTTCATTTTTAGTCAACAATAATCCAAAAATCATTGTTGATAGTCAATTTTGTTGGTAAAATGTTCACGTTCACTCAACAGTCCCTTTGCCTTTCAGACAATTTTGATAGAAGTCTGATAAATTCCATGCCTAAATGCACTTTGCAGATAATCTCTTCCGTAACATCACTTCATACTAAATTTTGTGAATGGTGAAAAAGGGCCCTCATGAAAACCAATAATCAGATGATTAACCAATAGAACCAGGGTCATGGAAAAACACTTAATATCAAATTTTAGTTACAGTAACTGCCAAACAATGGTACTTAAGTTTATGATAATTTATTAAAGCATATTTTGGGTAAATGAAAAGGCCAGCAAATAAGAAAGTTTATAACTAACCTTATCAAGGGCGAGAATTGATAGATTTGGATAACGATGATAGGTTTATCTAGGAGGATGACGCTTTGGGAGTAAGCACCAACCGATTCTAGATAAAACTGTTGGACCTAGAGGTCTTGAATTCATAAAAAGAATAGTCATAGTATTGTGCATTCAAACATAAATGGTTTCTGGTTTCTATACCATTTAATATGAAGGTGTTATTATGTTTAAAATTTGAGTAAAATTACTTACCCTATATCAACATATGGCTTTTCTAGAAAATAGTTTGCATCAATCCTTAGTGCCGCTGCAAACTACTCAGACATGACCTCCAATGTATTATTGCATCTTTAGCCAAAATATTGGATTCTTATTGACCTCAGGAAGGACCTCCAATATATTAATTGAACTCCCTCAGCCAAAATATCAAATTCTTATTGAACTTTGTAACCAATATGATATAATTTTTGAGAAAAATTACTTACCCTATATCAACATCATATGGCTTCCAGCAAATAATTTGAATCAATCTTTGGTGCCACTGCAAACTACTCAAGAAGAACCTCCAAATCAACATTTGGCTTCCAGTGAATAGTTTGCATCAATCTTTTGTGCCACTACAAACTACTCAAGTAGGACCTCCAATGTATTAATGCATCTTCAACCAAACTATTGGATTCTTATTGAACTCAGGAAGGACCTCCAATAGATTGATACAACTTCTTCAGCCAAAATATCGAATTCTTATTGAATTATGTAACCTATATGATACAAACCTCTTATACTTATATGTAACAGTCATGGGGAGGGTGAAAATTTCTCATTAGAAAAAGAAACTATTGCATGTGTGTGGCATGTGTTAGTTAAATGAAGAAATCAACAAAACAAAAAGGCATCCTAATATCATAAAATCTGAAAAGGAAGAGCTAGAAGGGTTGCTTCAAAAGGAAAACAACAATCTATAGGATCTCAAGGGTTATCAAACTGAAAAGGAAATGGTAGAAGGGTTTTTTCAAATGGAAAACAACAATTTAATAGGATCATATGGCTCAACTCCTACAATCAGAGAAAAAAAGTAACACATATTTACAGACAAAACTTGCTACAACTAAGGAGTTGAAGCAAATGGAGGAATGATAAAAAAGAAAATAAGTGTCACTAAATGAAGAGCTTGAACTCCAACTTAGGGCTGCTCGAGCTGAACAACCATCTCAGTGATGTAATCCCTGTAAGCAATATCATGGAATCTTGAAACCCTAGATGTTAATCATAGGTTGGGTGATTGTAGATGGAGGGACGTATCTTACGTATGTATGTATAGAATTCCATTAATATTACATAAACAATAGTGCATAGTCTAGTAAAAATATATGATACTCTTACAGAAAGAGGGAACAACTCAGAGTTATGTTAGAAGCATCTTGTCAACCATTTTTGTGTGTTCCTTTTTACAGACCTAGTGGAGTAAGCACTATACTCCACTATCATGAAAACTTTAAATCCTATCAGATGCCAATCATAAGTAATTGGGTGATTGTGGATGGAGGATTGTATAAAATGTATGTATGTACAGAGTGTCATTCATATAATTGCATAAAATATCTGCATAAAATTCTATAAATGTATGTATGTACTTCTAGATTCTTTTAGAAATTCTATAAATAGGCATTAGATTCTTTTCCAAAAGCAAATGAGTGGCATTTTGAATTTTAAAGTTTCTTGTATAGGTTATTCATATTCTTTTCACATCTCTTCTTAGATATTTTTTATACCCTTTGATTTCAATATTCAAAGTAGTTGTATCCAAGCATTTTTTTGTCTGGTGATCCATTCACACACCTCTATTCTATGTTGTTTGGTTATTTCAATTAATCCAACTTATCTTTTTAAGCAACTAGTACATCTAGTCATGACAAACTTCCTCTGTAACCTTAGATTATCTCTAATTTTTGTTTCTTACCTAGATTTACTCCTAGGATATAGATCAATGGTATTAGAATAAAATAATCATGCTCTTACCATATTTGTTAAGTGGTTTCAAAGTAACTGTTCACATTGTTGAAGTCATGAGTAAATGTAAATCAATAGAGCTATGCTCCATTTAGTGAGTTGTAGTAGCTAACTGAATTTTGGTAGCAACATCCACATTGTGTTGAATGCAGATTTGGACAAGGTTAGGTTATCACACAGGCGCTTCACTTGTTGACCAATATCCTATCACGTTAGTTCATATTGTGGGTTTTAAAATTATTAAAAATTGAACCAATATATTGCAGGTATTGGGGGGATGAGGGGTTTAAGGTGGGGGTGGGTAGGGTGGTTTATAAGGATTGAAGTATAAAAAGGGGTGGGGAGGAGGTTTTAAGTATTGGGAGGGGGTTTCAACAAAAAGAGTTTGGGTCAATATCTCTGGAAATTAAGGGTATTCTTTAATATCCCATGATCGCACGTGCTATGTGAGATGTTCACTAAGTGAATTCCCCATGGGTTATCAAAAGCACATGATTCACCTTACACCTTCTTTATCTAGTTCAACATTGTTGCGAGTAACAAACACCAATTAACAATAGTTCTAGTGCTATAGCAATTCCCTAAGTGTCTATCAAGTCCATGGTCGATGAAGCTTTGCAATGTTAGAGAGATGAGATATGTGATTAGCTAGTGAAACTCATGATATGTTTTCACGTCTCCTTCACCTCCATTAATGTACAGAAATGGATTATGTGATTCACACTTCAAAATCCAAGTCAACCTAGATATTTCACAATTTGAGGGTAATATCAACAAAAAATCCATGGATAAGTTGTTTGAGAAGATTAAAGCCTATTTTGATGATAATTTGATCACAAATGTGTAGAAAAATTCCTTTGCTACTCGAGATATTATACCTATAGGATTGTTCTAGTGGGGGAATCATATAGTAGGCACTATATCAACAAATATCATCCCATTGATACTCAGAGTAGGTTTGTTAATGCCTTATGGAAATCATTTTATCCTTTGAATTATTATAAAGATAAATATATCAAGTGGAAACTTGTGCTTGAATATATTGAAAAGTTTCCATAATCTCATGGCATGTTTAAGCATCAACACCTCAAAACATGCTAAGAACCTCAAAGTGTTCTTGCATCCTATATCTAGTGAAACTTATAATTATTAAATACTAATTTCCTGGGTGATGTGTATCATTTGCAAACAAGATTGAGGGAAAATTCAAGGCAAAGTAGCATGCCAAGGATCAACTTATATCTCAATGCAATAAACATTCCAAGCCCAAAGGTTCTAGTAAATAATCAGTTGGAATTTTCAGCACCAAGCTGAGTGACATTGTAAGATAATGTGTAGCAAACTCAAGGAAAAGGTCGATGGTTTGACTAGAAGTAGAAGAAGAAAACTTGGAAGTGGTGCAAAGTGTAGAAATAAACCACTCACCCAAATCAAGAGTGTTGTGTAGGGAAGACACTATTTCCATAGGCATAGTCTACATCCATGACAATGGAGTATTAAGGTAAGTAGAAAGTTGGATCTATTTGAAAAGTGACCTATTTTGCTATCCCAATTGCATTAGCCAATCCAATTGAGCTCAAGGAGGAAAGAAGAAACTTTTTTATTTGCATATGTGGGTCAATAAATACCATTGCAATTGACAGTGAATAAGGGCAGTAAGAAAAAATTGATCATGTTGGCTTAAAAAATCTACACCACTATCAACATTGTATTGTTGGCTATTTGACCAAGGGAAAATAAATATGCATCACTAAGACATTCCAACAGCCTCAACATAGGAAGAATCCTGTTAATAGTTGATACAAGAGCCAGTATGAACTAGAAGGTGCAGCAATAACCTCTGGTCAGTGCAGCATGTAGATTTGGTTGGTGCAGCTATAAACCTCCAGTGCCAAAAGTACTCATTGCCAGTTGATCATAGCCCATCAGATTGTGATTCGAACTTACCAAAATAGATGTGTACCCTCTGGGAAGATATTTCCCCTATCATTCCTACATAACCGCCGAGAGAGGATACCCATGCGCCATACGATAGAATAGAGAACTTCCTAACCCCACCTGGAATTAATAATAGTAGGGGTCTTCTAAGGATGCCAAAGACTCACCAACCCCCCTTTTTTATATAACAAGGGCAAGGTTGAGCCTGAATGGAACAACCATACTACCAGGTCACACCCTTATACAGAGTCCGAGCCTTGCAAGCAACCGATGCACTATCTATCGTAAGATAAAATATGGAATATAAGGAGTAACTCTAGTATAATTAAAATAGCATCAACAAAAATCCATGAAAAAATGCTCAAAATTACACTAAAATGTACCAAATTGAAGGGAAAGCAAACAGGGAAAGAATCTGAGACACATAACGTTCACTGTTACTAATCTCTGTAATGCACTGTGCAGAGTCTAGATCGGAAGCTTGAAGCAGATTCACAGAGTCTAGACCTAGATTGAATTGATTCTTCAGATTCTTGTGGGTTGTGGAATTATATAGGGATTTTTTCCCAAATTTGGGGCTGAAACAGTCAAGAATCAAATTTGTAGTGATTGAAGGTAAAAATCACTGGATTTTAGGAAAAATAAACCAATATTATGAACAAATTGCTCCTAAGATCCATAAATGGATGGCGAACCAACAGTTTTTTCTTCCATCACTAAAAATCAATGGCGAACTAGAAGTTTGTTTCTCCATAATATAAAATCATGGGCAAACCAACAGTTTGTTTGCTCGATCACCGAAAATCAGGGCGAACCAGGAGTGGCGTTTCTCCATTACCCGAAAATATGGGTGAGCGCACGATTTCGGGTATCGTTTAAACGATGAAATTTGGTTTTGCATTTTTTTACAATGTTGGATAATATATTTAATATAGTTAGGGGATTTATAAAAAAAATGGGCTAATATATTAAAATTTAAAAAAAAACCTTTTCTATGTTTAAAAACTGCCCTCTACTTTTTGGTGACCCCTCTAATTTCTCCCATGGGATAAATTTCGCCCCTAAAATTTTCCATGCTAGCAAGCCACATGCTGAGGCTACTACCAAGGAAAGGGCTTTAAATTCTTTTAGTTGTAGCTTCATTTGCTAGGTTTTGAAACATCGTGCTATTGTCTCCCCTTGCCAAACTCCTCTAACCCCTATCATCTTGTCCATCTCATCCCATACCCGTCTTGAATAAGCACAAAAGATTAGCCAAATGGCTTATTGTTAATCCTTTGAATTCTTAATTTTAGTCATCAATTTCTAGTCCGTTAATTTATACAATCCCTTCAATGATCTTAAAACGAAAATAGATTATTTTGCAGATATTTGACAGTGGATTTATTGCTGGTTTGAATTGATGTATGTTTAGTTTCAATTTGAGAGTTTAATTGTGAAAGTTGTTCATAATTATTGTTTCCAACCGATTTTTCTCCAACAATTAAAACTAAAACAACTCATTAACATGGAAAACAGATACACGAATCCCTCTGCATGGATTCATGTGGAAAAATTCTTGAGTTTTATTTTTCCTTCGTATAAGCAATCGTAATAAATTGGTAGATCTAAAGAGAAAGTTGGAATTTGGATATTTGATGTACAACATGACAAGTATTGGTGGTTATATGACATAATTTACTATCCCTTAATAGCTAATATAGGTAAAATTCGACAAGGTGTAATAAAATTTGGCAAAGCCAAGCTATCAATAAAACCCTGTCTGCAATGTATGAAGGGAAGATAAGAGCAACTCTCATACACACAAAACATTATATCTTACACATGTATTAACTGAAAATAGTTGGCAATTTATTGGGAACTGGTAACAAGCCGTGGGTGTGCCCTGGGTATCCCACACCATGAATAAATACACATTTAAGGGGAGCTTAAATGTCGTATAAATGGAATTGAAAAGTGTTGAAGTTGGGTATTCATTATACACCTTTATGAAGGTGCGTAAATGCAAGGGCCAATAGTAAAAGAAGGTGGGGCTTCCAGGGGTTTCACAGTCACTGCTTACCTACAATATCTCTTACAATCCTTCCACATTCATTCCTCATACATGCTCTCAACGCTTTCAATCAATACCCTAACCAATGCAAATACCATGTGTTTGTACTCCAACCGACTTCTTATTTTATTTCCACCACTTGGGAGCTATGGAACATTATGAAATAATTGTATAAGCAATTTAATATGAAGAGAGACTTCCAAGGATTTTAATATTGGATTCTAGCTTTAATAGAAATTGTGCAGTATTCTATGGCATTCAGTACATATGTCTCTCCAAGAGTTAATATATACCTCAAACTTTCACTAGCATTTATGTATATAATATGAGAGTCTTTCAGAATCCTCACATGAATTTGTAGCTTATACAGATTTAGATTTTCTCTCCCCAACCTGTGGTCATTTTCCTTTAAACTCTATTTGACCCCTTGAAACCTTAGACTTTTTCAAGATTCAGTACTAGAGGCTCGTAGGATCTAAGAAGATGTTTGAATACGTTTCTAGGAAGAGAAACTGGAATTAGAATTCAAACAATTATAAAAATGGTGTTGAGATTGGTGTCGGTGGAAATAAATTGAAACTATAAGTATTGGTATTGAGCTTCACGTTAAGTCTCCACTGCGTCCAAAATGGAAACAATGTTTAGACCTTTAGGTTTCTTTCCCTCTTCTATTTTTTTTCTAGGACATAACCCTTGACAAATATCGCAATGTGACATAACCCTTGACGAATGTTTCTAATGTAACATAACCCGTGATAAACGTCACAATGCGACATAACGCTTATTAAACGCCCACTATCACATTATTAATGTGTCACATCTTTGGTTGTGTTGACATACCAACCAAGCACTGTAACAAACCATGGCTTAACGTTGTAATGTGATATAACATGAACTCTAACATCACAGTAAAACGTAAACCTTGATAAACATCACAACGCGACATAACATTCTACATTACTGGTTTAAACCATTTCTTTTGTCAAACGACTATATATATATATATCAAGAAAATTATTACAACATGATGGTGAATAATGTGAGATAAGCATTGAGGAATGATGAATTTTAATATCAATGAATAAATGTTTCAATCATTGCGATGAATGTCCCAATGCAACAAAACCATTAAGGAATGCACTATTGAGGAATGTCGCAATCCAACATAATGTAAGGGTCAATGAATGTTGCAATGCAACAAAGCCATTAAAGAATGTACCATGGATGAATGTCACAATGCAATATAATCCTTAATAAAAACAGAATGCAACATAATCCATAATGAATGACAAAATGCAACATAACCATAATAAACATCAGAATATGGCATAACCCTTTATGACTGTCACAATGATGGACGTCAAAACTTACATTATGAATGTGTCATATATTGGGTTGTGTGGGTGTATATCATTTTTTAATCCTTAATGAATGTTAGAATGGGACATAATCCTTTGTCATATTACACATATAACCCTTGCTCAATGTCGCAAAGCAGCATAACACAATGAACTTCGAATGTCACATTATTGATATGTCAAATCTTGGATTTTGTTCTATATTTTTACATCATTCATCTGAGAAACAAATCTATATATATTTTGATTTGTGAGTCACAAATCTAAATTTTTGCATTGTAACACAAAAATTCCACAATTAATAATGTGTTGTGTTTCCCTATACTATATGTGGTTTAAACTATTTCTTTTGTCAAACGACTATATATATATATATATATATATCAATAAAATTATTAACCTTTTTAAAATTTGTACTTCATTTTCATTTTCTTTCTAGTGTTCTTGTAACCTTTTTCTATATTTTTAGATCATTCATCCTATATATATTTTGATTTGCGTGTTACAAATCTAATTTTTTGCATTGTAATACAAAATTTCCACAATTAATAATGTGTTGTGTTTCCCTATAGTATGTGTCACATATTAGGTTTTGTGGGTGTATATCAAACATAACATTAGTTAATAAGCATTAGAATGCAACATTTTCAATAAATGTAAAAAGAGTCTTTCACACATATATATTAAATCTTATATATATATATTTAATAATGTTAATTATATATATATATATATATATATATATATATTTGTTTTAATGAAAAAAAAAGTTAATTACATATTACATATTGTTAAACCATATCTTGATTTGTAAGAGTTTGTTGAATTGTGGGAGCTGATTCAATTGTAAAATTGTAAATTTAATGGTTTGTAATTTTGCAACACTATGTATTGTTGCAGGGTATATATTAAAGTGTTTGAAGATAACCCTAAGGAAAAGGAGGATAGTTGAGTTAGTTATATTTTGATAGTGTTTAGTAGGGTACACCATCTCAAGGATGGGCAAGGAGGAGCAGGTAATATACTATATATATCTGATTTTCAATTTCAGCAGATTTTGGGGATAGTACTAATAATAATTTAATGGTTCATAATTTTGCAACACTATGTATTGTTGCAGGGTATATATTAAAGTGTTTGAAGATAACCCTAAGGAAAAGGAGGATAGTGGAGTTAGTTATATTTTGATAGTGTTTAATAGGGTACACCAGCTCAAGGATGGGCAAGGAGGAGCAGGTAATATACTATATATATCTGATAAAGTAGAGTAGGTTTGGGGGATAATAGTAAAATTGTAAATTTAATGGTTCGTAATTTTGCAACACTATGGGCAAGGAGGAGCAGGTAATATACTATATATATTTGATCAAGTAGAGTAGGTTTGGGGGATAATAGTAAAATTGTAAATTTAATGGTTCATAATTTTGCAACACTATGTATTGTTGCAGGGTATATATTAAAGTGTTTGAAGATAACCCTAAGGAAAAGGAGGATAGTGGAGTTCGTTATATTTTGATAGTGTTTAATAGGGTACACCAGCTCAAGGATGGGCAAGGAGGAGCAGGTAATATACTATATATATCTGATTTTCAATTTCAACAGATTTGGGGGATAGTACTAATAATAAAGTAGAGTAGGTTTTATTAAATTCATGACCTCGAGATCCTTGAAAATGGAAATCTTTAGTTAACAACATTCATCTCAAGAGAGAAATTGAGGAACATAAATATGTATATTTCCACCTTACCCCTATCCGTGTTCAACAAAGAATTGTTGATAAGGAAGAAAAAATTAAAACAGAACAAAACTACACTCAAGAATGGGAAATTAAGGAGATAAAAATTGTGATGAGTAAATCCTACATAGATACCTAAAGAAACACATAAACTAGTCATAACAATGGAAGAAATCATTAATAACATAAGTGTAAAACTAAATTGGTTGAATATCATATTCTAAGCTATCACAAGCATAAAATTTTCTCCTAAAGTCCACTCAACGTAAGACCATCCAAATAAAGAATCAAATCATGTTCATATAACTCATACTCCATAAAGTTTTTGGACAATTGTGATAAATGTAGTTCTAAGAACTTTAATAATGTTAGTTTTTTACAAGAATTTTCTATAGCACCAGTAAGAAACTAAAATGAAAATACGATACTCGTGTTTTACACTTTATCTGAGTTTCCTAGCAACCTAAGATAATCGTTATTCACAAATTTGATTATTATAATTTTTTTCAAAATTTATTAATGTTATATAGTGGGTGTGGGTGGTTGAAGATTTGTCGACAATTAATTGGATAAGAACGAACTTGCATATTTTTATAAACTTAAAAGGATAAGAACGAACTAGCATGCAATATCAACCTGTGAGCTAAACAATTTCAACGCTTATTGAGTTATTAGAATTAAAAAATTTGCATACGACATTAACACTCAATAAATCAACAGATAATCTCACACGTTGGCATTATTTGAATTACCCAATTTGTATCTGACTGCATTATTGGAATCAAACAATTTGCATACGGCCTTGAATATGACTGAAATTTAAGGGGTGGCATTATTTGAATAAACAATTTGTAAATGGTCATTTTTACGATTTGGACCAGTCATTTATTTACGTCTTTAAAATTCCGTAGAAATTGGAATACATCGTCAGCTCCTTTGAACTTTAAAAATCAAAATATAGAGTATTCAGCTTCCTTCATTGAATTGTAATTTGTCACTGAAAGCAACTAACTTTGACTAATGGGTAGCAGAATCCATAACTGACTGACTGTTACAACCCCTTGTCTTGCACTGCAAGTAACAGAACCATAAATATATACATAGATGTAAATGTATTGCCCAAACTGCA
The DNA here is from genome assembly GCA_001517045.1 of Pseudotsuga menziesii. Classification (NCBI taxonomy): domain Eukaryota; kingdom Viridiplantae; phylum Streptophyta; class Pinopsida; order Pinales; family Pinaceae; genus Pseudotsuga; species Pseudotsuga menziesii. The sequence goes on from LPNX010035162.1 coordinate 54,122, forward strand.
ACCACGCAGCTTGCTTTGATTGCTAAAGTGGAATATATTGATCATTCAAGAGAAAAATGACTCTTATAAATATAAAGTATTCGGCCACCTTAATTGAATTGTCACTGAAATAAACTCACGCGAATACATATGCAAAGTGTTTAAAAATGAACCAAATTGAAACCACTCTGGATAATTTAGCAATATCATCTGACTGACCCAACAGCTTCAGAATGGGGGAGGCAAATATATAAGTTGACACGAGCAGGATTGCAATGAGAAAGAGAACGATGCAAGAACGCTGCATATATACTCCCATTTGTGTGGTATTTCTTAGCTCCAAAATCTTGGCTGCACAAAGTTTCCAAGGCACTGCCCATACCTCGCTGCCATGTCAAAATACAAGAATCACAATAGAATAACCTCAACACATAAGAATAACTACACCAGCAAAACCACTGCCAATCAATTATAGCTAACCTTATATGCAACCTAGGTCCTCCATAACTTCAAAAAGTTCTATAAAAAATATTTTCAAAATGTTTTTAGTACTAGTGGTTGATAACTGCGGCAATGGCAGCTTAACCAGATAAATCTTTAAAAACAAATTGTAACTACTTACAAGGAACCCAAAATTGAAACTTACGACCACAGTGATGGCAATGGAGATTGCATCTAGTTGCAGATCCCCCAAGTGCCCCACGAATGAGAGAGTAATAATAGTTGTCCCAAACATGGCTACGCGAGTGAATATGATAGGCCCCACAATCCTCCATAGCTTCTTTGATTCCACCCATAACCTTCTCCTTGCATCGTTTGAGCATATAATCAGTGACCATTTTTTGCCACGAGACTGCTCCGATTTAAGATGGATGCAAAAACGGTTAATGAAACTGAAACGGTTACGAGTGCATTTTTGCATATCAGAGAAGCCCACATGATTTATTGCTGAAGGCAGAAACAGATTCTTCCACGATCAGCCACACCTGGACGCCATTTCGATAACAACATTTAACTGATCTTAAACAAACCTCTAAATGAATTTAAAAGATCAGACGACGATCAAATAAATCCCGATTGTACAAATGTCAGAATATGGTGAATCTTGACGATCCGCCCGAGCAAGTTCGGCTCCCAAAATATCAAATATATACGCCTATCAGCGTAATGATTGATAAATTCCAATAACTTTATTTCCTTTCATGTTAATAATATTTATTAACATTTCAATTTAACCCATTTCATATTTAATTTCATTGATATTTTATAATTCTAATAATGTTAGGATATCACATTTTCATATCGATTGATAGATTCGATACTTTTATTTTCTTCCATTTCAATAATAATTATTAACATTTTAATTTAAGCCATTCTATATCAAATTTTATTTAGATCTAGTTTATCTAACTAAATCAATTTTTCTCATTTAAATGATTACCATGTTGTATTTAAATGCTTCCACGTTGTATTTAAATGGTTCCACTATGTATGCATTTAAGAGATTCTAATAAATTTGTATTTAAATGCTTCTACACCGTATTTAAATGTTTCCACTATGGATGACATGTAAACTTGAATTAAACCAATTTCTAGTAACTTCATCTAGTAAATAAAGTTGAATGAAACCCATTTTTAATAACTTCATCTTGTAATTAATAAACATGAATTAAACCCATTTCCAATAACTTCATGTGCTAGTTGATAAACTTGAATTAAATTCACTTCCAATAACTTCATTTGGTAGTTGATAAAGTCAATCTTCATAACATAAATTCTTGATAAGATGATGGAAATAGCCTAGACTATATTTTTTGAGGTCTCATGGATAAATATTTCATATTTTTTGTGATCATTGTTTTGGGTTTCAATTTATCCATCAATTGTTGTTATCTTTAGTATATATCTTGGAACTTTTGGATTTTTATGTTCAGTACATGTCAACTTGTATCAATTGGTTTAGATGTTGTATTTAAGTTAATACAGACCATATGAAATATCTAGTTTTGATCTATGCAAACTAGTTTTTTTGATATAAATAGAAAATTGAGCATTTTCTTCTCGAAAAAAAAATAAAGAAAATTTGTTGATAAATCTTTGTTGATAATAGGTTTTTCAATATAAATAGAAAATTGAACAATTTCTTAAGGAAAGAAAATATCTGTGAATAAGATTGTCGAAAACTTCTTAGATATTTAAATAAAAATATGAATCCTCTCTCCGACTAAGAGGTCCCGAAAGGTCCATGGGTCCACTTCCCAGGTCCATGGAACGAGGACCAGGACCATCGAGGTCCATGGGATGAAATTCTGTAGGAGATTCTACCACGGGATATTCTTCACCAAAGTATATATATTTTAAGAAAAAAATCATACACAAAGAGCCTCCAAGACACAAGTACACCGGGATCAGTAATACCAGATGTGGAAAGTGGTTCGCAGAAATAAAATACCACAAGAATGAAAAACAAAGAGTATGGACGGGGATGTTTCAATGTACCGAAATGGCAGCGCTGACCTACTATGCAACGACAACGATGTTACCAAGAGAGCGTGCCACTAATCTCACTTTCAATGTAGCATAAGATATCTTCATTTAGTATGAAGATCTTATTTCACTATATATTGTACGTGATGGTGACCACATGTGACATATGTCTATTATTCCTATTCTTGATAATTTTACTATTGTGTATCCGAGGACTACTATAGTTTATATTTGCATTCACATGCAGAGATCTATCATTGTATTATATTGATGAGTGGTCGATTTTTCTACCTGGGTCTTCATTACTCCACTTATGGGATTGTTATAATGTTTTTCATCCATCATGTTCCCCTATGACCTCACAGATTAGGGGTCATCTATTATAAATGGATTGTCCACACTTGGTAGATCATGTTTCTATGGCCTATCCTTGTCCATATGCAGGCTCTTTGTACCCCCTTTGCTCAGTATTACTTTGATGCTCCAAAGAAGCCCTTTAAAAATAATTTTTATGGGTATACATGGGTCACCGGCTTACAACCCGCGTGTACATGTAGCTTGCTCCATTATGACCTGTGTACATCCTGAAATATGCTAAAAAACAAAAATATTTTGAGTTTTCCCTCATCAAGTAATAAATAACTTGACTCTTGGCCTTCCATATGTCGGGAAATGCTCTAATTCAACCCTTCACTTCTCATTGAGGGGCTATATATTGAACTACTTGGAAGCATTGAAGGAGGAGAACTTGTGAGAGAAAAGATACTATAGTGGAATTGTGCCTCATTCTTGCATACTTGAGTCTTCATCCCTTTGTCCTTAGAGTAGCCATTGGTGCTCTTTCCCAATCCTAGGATTTGTCTTGTGAGATTGCCTTAATATGGAGGATTGAAGTGGTGGAGGACCAAGTAGAGGACTCGGTTTCTTGATTTCGACGAGGTTCCGACAGAGGTTGTCATTTGTATCTATGTTTACCTTAATAGAAATATCCATTTCTTGTCCATTATATGTGTAACTATGAATATTTGTATCCATGGATGTAGTTGCTTTGGATTATATATTGGATTTGTATATGATAGATTAGATTCTAACATTTAATATCTATCATACTTGTGTTTTTCATTGTTGTTGAGGATGGAAAGTAGGTACAAGTGAGATTGAAAGCACAACGGGGATCTTCTACGAATGCCCGAAATAAGGTACGCTTCTCATCCCTTAATGTTATACTTGCTTGTATCTTTAGAATATTGGAACTGGATTGATTTATGGTTTCATACTGTATGTTGTGGTCCACCCAAAGACATAGGAAGTTTTGTCCATAACACATATTGTCCATAATATATAATATGATCATTAGGACATGCATCAATAGCTTGATACTCCATTCAAATTGATTTCATAATCAATAATACCCCTCGACATGTGCGTGGTAAATTATTTGATGGGGGTAATAGAAATTCGCCCAACCATCTGCAACATTGACAAAAAATGAAATGTAAAAAATATAAGTCATAAATATTCCATATCCCTCATTTACGAATTAATTAACACTAAAAATAGAGGAAAAAGTCAACTTTACATACCTTAGGAGCTGTGTGAAACACGTGTTTGATAAACCATTCAAAACATTCAAGGTCACCGACAACAATATAACAAATAAAATATTTGTTGTTGAGCCTTCATAAAGAGGTTCTTCAGACTTTTCGAGTAAGGGAACATCATGAATATCATAGGAGTTGTCCTCATGATCTAATGTGGAAAATGTGTCTTGGAGCAATCTATTTATCTCATCTTTTCCATTTGTATCAATAATGTCATCTTCTTCCATAGGATCATTAAGAACTCGATCTTCAATATTCTGATCTCCATGTTCCTCACATTGTAAAGTCACTATTTCTACTATTATGTGGCAAATAGCTCTCTGGCGGTCGACATTTAGGGTTCATTGTCTTTATATTTACAAACTATGTAATAACATTAATGTATAATATACAACACATATATTTAAAATGATAAACAAAAATTGTGAATACATGATCAATAATATTACAAGAAGTACATTATGTAATGAATAAAGTATTACCAAGGGACAATATTCACACCCCCCCTTCAGCATGCCCCTTCTCCTTACAATGTTTTTAAACTATTGTTCTTAAAATCCTTCTCGTTCGCAAATCCCTGCAATCATTGCAAGGGAAATAAATCTAAACTTATTAAAAATTTAATCTATATTTAGCAAAATATTAATATTAATATTAATATTAAAAATTGACCATGTGGCCAAAAACTTCAGGAGAACTAATATGATCATGGGCAACATTACTAATACTCTGCAGCAATGGATTGAGAATTTGTTCCAAAGCAAAATCCTTAACAACCTATGGGAATTAACCTTGGAGTTTGTTGTTTGGAATACTTAGAAGGAGCGCAATAACATGATCTTTAAGGATAACAAGAGATCACTCAATGAAAGCTGAGAAATTACAAAACGAAATCTTCAGGAAACCATTCTCACCAAAATCTAGATGGACAAAGACTTTCCAACCTCCTCGAATGAGAAACTTATCCTGGTCAAGTGGAACTTCAATATTCAACCCCCTCCTTTGGCCCCCAGTGTCACCAAAATGAAATTTGATAGTTGGGATCATTGGGATCCACCTACAGAAGGGGTCTTTAAACTCAACTTTGACGACGCATCCAAAGGAAAACCCGAGGAAGCTGGTTTTGGAGGGACCATCAGAAATCATAAGGGAGAGATCTTAAGTATATTTTTTGGAATCCTTGGCCATGAATCCAACAAAGTTCTCGAGTTAGAATTCCTGGTTGAAGGAATTTCCATGGCCATGAGACTAAACCTCCTCCCTTTGATCGTGGAAGGGGACTCGCAGACTATCCTGTCAAAGGCATTGAAAATCCATAATGGTTGTCAGATATTCAAGCTGTCATCCTATTGGATACTTGAGCACTGTATTGTTCAACTAGTTGACCACCTCATTCACACCAAGGCCATCACATCAGAAGAAAATCAAACTTCCTAGTTGATTGCCTAGCCAATGAGGGGGTCACTTATAACATCCCTCTTTGGGAAGGAAAGCTGAATGGATCTACTAATAAGAATCTGGCTCTCAAATGCTGGAAGATTGCTAATCAGGATCTATCAAACCTGGATGCAGGTGCCAACTTGCCCCACTAACAACGCATCATGCCTTGATCCAAGAGCCGGTCGCGTGGAACCATGCATGGTGGGTCCATTAACTCTCCCCTCGACCCCCGAGCTGCTCATTGCGGGTGGGCGAGGACGTCTATTCCTAGACTGTCGAAGGTTGATCCTATTCCATCTGAATTAATTCTGGTTCAATGACGATTGGTTTGGATTGCACGAGCTCTCAACAGGTACAATGAAATCAAGTTAAGTGTCAAGCCATGGATAGGGGTAGGATCATCCGATGGCATTCTGTTGTGTGTGACTGTTTGTGAAACTATGTCTGTATTTTCTCCTCGGTTCAGCTCGATTGGTCTTCCCTGCAACTCATAGGTATATTCCTGTCATTGGTTTTGTAGCTTCATCACCCCAGCCGGTTGCACTCTCTCGCTTTGGTCTCCACGATGTCTAGGAAATGGGGAACCCCCAGAAGAGGAAGCAACGACAGAGAAAAATCCCAGCGAGGTCTAAACGTAATGGCAGAGGAAGGTTATGAAGCTGGGATACCGATGTTTTTCAAGGTCCTAATTGATGATTGGGAAGGCCATCTGGTGAATGAGGGACTTGCTACAGGGAGAGATAAAGGAAAAATAAATCATTACTGGCTCAGAAAAAACATGATGGGTGTTCTCATGGAGGACATGTTGGGGAGATGGAGCTTGACTCGTAATACTGTCATCTCTATCAAAGATAAGATGACAGATATGGACAACCATCTTAGAATCTTGGATGCCACCTTTGCATGGAAATGATTGGCCAATAAGCAGAGACAATTTGACACCATGGAGGTTGGTTGTGGAAGTGCAACAGGAGGAAGGTATGTGGATAAAGGTTTAACACTAGTTCCAGAAGCTTCCACCAGCATGCCCTTTCCCATCCCGACCACCATTGAACCTCTATTCAAATGCATGCGAGATAGCAAAGGCTCGAGCAATAAGTCATATCCTCCACCAGTGACCAACCAGGTTACCAACTTTGAAGAAGGTGGATGGGCCTGCCCCATCCTGGAGGAGGTTCCCCCCCAATAATTTATGCTCATGGCTCTAGCGATGCCTCGGTCTCTTTCTGGTTTAGATTGTTTTATCAAGTATTTTTGTCATAGGCTACTATTTCATCTTATGTTAATTACTTTGTAAATTTGGAGAACCAGTAGCTTAAGAAACCGTTTTTTGTTTTCATTGCACTCAAGGCCATTGGAATTTCTAGGTTTAAGTTCCCCTAGAAGACTTTGTAATTTTGATTGGCTCGAGTGGTGGTTTCACTACCTTCGACCACCCCAGACTCTTCTCAGACTTGTAACTTTTGTTTTATCAGTTTAATAGAATGTGCAGACTTACAAACATAAATATTAATATTAAAAATTTAAGATGTGATTAGATTATTGTGATACATATTCATTTTTTCGTAAAAAATAAAATCCGTTGTTCATTCAAAAGTGTAACCATATAAGTTCGTATATATGAAATGCTAGTATTCATGCCCAATCTTAGAGGGCGAAGAATTCTAATATATATTTGAAAACCTAAGTTACTCACATTGTAGTCTGACCATAAGATAAGTTGGCAAAATTTATTTTCAAATAATCATATATATATATAATTTATTTTCAAATAATCATTCATATATACATAAATATAATTCTAAATTAAAAAAAAGTTTAGAAAATAATAAAATAATTTATTATTAATGTTACAAAATGTAAATAATGTTGAAACTAAATAGAAAATAATAAATCTAACCTACTTACTACAGTAAATTTATTAAATTTCAAAACTGGTTGAAATCTTTCATGTGCTAACATCTTAGTATCTTGTGATATACATATAGTGTACTTTCACAAGTGTTGCATGACAACCTAGTGTTAGACATAATGTTTATCTTGTGTGTTGAGTTGTTGATAGATGAGAGACTCTTTCCTAGTTTGATGTGTGGTTGAGATATTATCTCAACCTATTTCAGCTATATTTAGAAACTGTTAGATCTGATAACAATTCTCTCATCTATATATATTAGAGATATTATTTGTACATATTACATTGCAATAGTTAATATATTTATATTATGTGTCACAATGTCTCCTCTCTCCATTTCTAAATTGGTATCAGAGCAGGACTGAGCATTACTCCCTCACGGGAGTGCTCAGGCTCATGAGAGAGTAGACATTTAAGGTGTGATTATGAGTGATACAGTCTCGTGTCATAGCTTCGTGAGGTTTGAAAATACTTCCTTCTTTGGAATCACTGTGTGGAGAAGCCACTACTGTTCGAGAAGGCTCTACTGATTGAAAGAACTGTTTGCTGCTGCGAGAGAGGAGGAAAATCCCTCACATAGAAGATGATGTCTAAGGGAAGCTACCATAGAAGAATCACTGCCAAAGAGAATTGCCAGCAGAAGGATAGACCCAGCGAAGTAGGAGAAAGGAGTTCATTCAATGTTTGTTTGAGCTGTGCATGAACAAGCGTCTTTTGAAAGGAAGAGATAACTACTTGAATTGATGTGAAGGAGCTCTTATCTCAGGGAAGAGCGATGAAAGACTTAGAAGCTACACAGTCAGTGCTTGTTATATCTTCTATCTGCTGTTAAAGAATGCCGAGAAGGGATCCACCTATAGTAGATCAAATATGTTGTGTGAATGAGAGGCCGCAGAGAAGATTACCCAAGCCTGCGTAGAGAGCATATTTAAAAATCGTTGTCACATTAAGGAGTAAAGAGATCTGCGTGGAGGATAAATTTGTTGTTTACCTTCTCTATAACATTGGTAGTCGCTGTGTAAATGAAGATTGAATTTGGCATTGAACACAGTGTATCAGTGTTTTGAGTGATCTAATGTCTAGCAAAGAGCGGGCACATACAACAGTGAACAAGAGAAGAAGCTCGTTTATGGAGATCGAATCCTACATAGATATAATACAGTGGAGGAGCCATGTAAAAGGAGTCACTAAGAAGGTTCCATAATTGTTGGTGGTCACCAAAAGGAGACCCATTTTCACACCCTCCAATGAAACAGAATGGAACCCATGAGTTGGTCATTGTACTGCTGAATATATTTGGTTATGAATTTGGTGTTTTCACATCCAATCATCTGGAAGTTCTAGCTGGCATGAAAGTCGTAGATACAAGCATTATTGTCTCAGGATGAGAAAAATCTGTTGTTGGAAAACTTGCAGCTGACATAAGAAAATGACTACTCCAAGAATCATACAAAGGAAGTGAGGTATACATATTTGTTTTTATTTATTCAATGCATGAGGGTAAGATTTAACAAGTATGGTTATATTTTATTTGAAGGCTTGAGTAATTGTGTGGAATTTCCTTAATGTTCTAAAAGGATCAAATTTATAAATATTTGGTTATTTAGAAAAGAATTTAAAAATGCTTGTTGTACCTGAAATATCATTATGTAATGCATGTGGTGCATGTTCGGTTGTACTCGACACCCCAGAAGAGTTTTTGGTCCAAGTTGTAAAGCTTAGCCATTGGCAAGCTGATTTCCCTGGTTTGTTGTAAGACTTGTTTCATATGTTCAGGCATACATGTTGTGGTGCAGAATTGCACAGTGTTACCCCTCTTATACATAGCATGGATGTGGATCAAGCTCTAGCTTGGTGTGATTAAAGGGTATGTTTAGATGAAACATTCTCAGTGTATGAAGGACCAAGTTCTATTTAACATCGATGAACTATGTAGTTGAAAATGATTCATAGAGAACTGACATTTACAGCGGCTGGGGACCCATGTATTCCGAAAGATGGTTTTCTTTTTATATGGACGTCAACAATCTATTTTATGCAAAGAAAGGTACAGGAGAAGTTAAAAGTGGTGAAAACCTCATGAAGACTAAGACTACTCTATAAGTAAATTCGAGATAAACATTAAGGGAAGATGTTAGAGATAATGTTTATCTTATGTGTTGAGTTGTTGATAGATGAGGGATTATTTCATAGTTTTATGTGTGGTTGAGATATTATCTCAACCTATCTCATCTATATTTAGAAACTATTAGATCTGATAACAGTTCTCTCATCTCTATATATTGGAGATATCATTTGTACATATTACATTGCAATAGTTGATAGATTTATATTGTGTGTCACAATGTCTCCTTTCTCCATTTCTAAATCATAGTCCCTGTTAATCAAGTTGGTTGGACAATTCGTAAGTTAGTGGCCCATTTATTGTCGTTTATTGATTAAGGCATTACTGATGTTGCTAAGTATGTTAGGTGACTAGTTTCAATCTGTGGATATTTGTGTAATTCTTCTAAACTACCAACTACCAAACAATATGACTTGTTGTGTGAAATAGCAAACTGTAATATTTGCCAAGCACAACAAAAAACAAAGTAAATGAAAGTAACTAAGAATCAAAATGCCAAATGTAAGAAGATTTAGCAAGTGTTAAACTCGGGTCATTGAGTAATGCCTGGTTTTGGTTCATTGTAGGTCACAACTATCCAACTATAGGTTTGTTTATGGATACGTCTGAACACCTTTTCCTTTGTTGCTTTGTTAGAATCCTAATGCCATGCAATAAATGAACCCCGTATCACGTGATAGACGGAGAATACTTCTTAACACTTTGAAGAAGATAATATTTTTTTAAATGTATACTCCATGTTATTATTATAACATGATATATTGTCATTTTGTAGACACGAGAATAGCTCGGGAGATGAATGATTGACATGGTTGCAAACCATGCGTGCCAAAGAATTCTGACGTGTACTCTTTTCTTAGGGAGTAATTTATCGACCCTACGATTTGCACTAGGTCCACCCAATGCCATCCATTGAATATCATACTTCATTACCCTCCATGAGACTGAGACTTATCCGCATCTGAGTTCACCCAGTCTCGAGACCGCACACCCCATCTCTAGACTGCCTGACTGCTGATCCCCTCCCATTGTGCAAGATTTACGTATTTGATTTTCATATCCATGGAACTTGTTTGTCCTTTAATCCATAGAGCTGAAAGATTAGGTATAAAAGAGACGATACCAACATATCTGGATTGCGGGCTCACCCGCCCCATTGTGCAAGATTTTTGGTGCAAGTAACCATGTTGCTATGGATTTCTAAGAATCTAGGTGGGCGCAGTTGGAACAAACTATTGAAATCAAATGTCGGTGGGCTTAGTAGTGTCTACAGTGGGAAGATGGACCTCCAAGGATTCTAGATCAATTTAAAAAAAGAATGTTCTAGTTTGGGTGTTGAGCCAAAAGAAGCAAAACTCTCAATTCCAAAAGCAGACGAGGTAGAGGGACAAACCTTAGAATTAAGGATCCTCATGTTATAGCTAAATCTTGGTGCACTCGAATCCAATTGGAACTATAATGAGAGATAGCTACTGGGTTGGTAGTGCATACCTCCAAGGAACTCAATCACTACAAAATAGATGTTTTGGGTAAACGTTGAGCCAAAATAACCAGAACTTTGAATGCCAAAATAGTTGGGTTTGAGGAGCCGCCCTTAAGAACCTATGACTATATGAATAACTATAAATGTGCATGAGTGCTATTATTAAACTGATTACAGCCCATCGCAACAGCTAATGGAAAACATAGATGAAAATAAGGCCTAATTTTTCTTAAGATTGCAGGTTATACAATAACATATATCTTTAGTGAATGCAAAATTCAACTAATATGTATTTATTAAGAGGTTATAAGATCAAATATCAAGGAAATAGGGTATTGCAATTGGATAAACTTACAACGAAAGGTCTTAGGCACAAATTTGATAAATCAAATTATTATTATTATTAATAAGATCTTAAAATTAAATGATTCTTATTAGTAGATTTACATAATGATTATGCAAACATACCATTAATTGTGCAACATTGCACAATGTCTGGTTTTCAATAACATAAATCGTCAACGATTCGATATAATCCATATTTTTTATAATAACAATTTATATAATATTCAACATGCATTATTATTATTAGACTGCCAATAATTGATACAATCAACTACTCTATACTCTATATATGGTTTTTAGACATAAAATTCGAGCATTTCGATATCTATGGATGGCATACAAAAATGTTTTAAAGTAGCAATCAATCATATATGTAATCCCCACCACTGTTACATACTTTGTTGCATAATTGTAGGATTCCGCGATCGCAGATTCCAGTTAAAAGTTTGGATGGGACAACTAAAGGCAAGTGCAGACTGTTGTTTTACAAGTGTATGATGAGCCTTCAACCAACCAACCATCGAAAACAAACAAACATTGATGTGAGTGATTTATCATTCATTCAAAACATCATTAGGGCTCATTCATGGCATAACACATTAACAATTTTAATATTTTATAGGACATTACAGTGTAATGCATTATGCGTCTATTAAAGTAGTTGATTGTTGTTATTTTAAAGTCTGTAATACCTATCTGAAAAGAATTGGAGTACTTTATTTAAAGTCTATAATACTCATTGGAAAGAACTTCAATATTTAAAGGAATACAGACAGAAGTTGAGCAAGGTTTCAGGGGTTGAAAAAGCTAACAAAATTATGCACCAAGATGTTTTTATAATGAACGTAGGCATCAATAATTTGATGTATTTTCTAAATTACTTATTGTTTCCCACCAAATTACTTATTGTTTCCCAAAGACAGAAGGACTTCCCACTCAGTCATAGTCACTTCATACCCAAGTATTCCACGTTCATTCCTCTTACATACTCTCAATGCTTTCAATTAAGACCCTAACCAATGCAAATACCATACCATAGGTTTGAACACCAACGATCTTGCACAATGGGATGAGATCAGCAGCTTGGCGATTTGGAGACAAGGTGGAGACGACCAGTAAGTCTTGGTCTCACTCAGTATAACAGAGTAAGCTATCAACTTGACCAAGTTGGGTGGGCCGTTGGGTGGCCCCCATGCAAATCATCCCGTAGATAGCTTACTTCTTTTCTTAGTTGTCTTGTAGGTTGTCTCTGTGCAATAACAAATGTGACACTTGTTTTCTAGGTTTTGTGAATGTGGCCCACTTCTTCTACCTTTCCCAAGAACGCACTCCAAGCCTTTGTCCTACAATGCACTGCAGCTTCTATGATAAATTATATGTGGTCGTTGCAGCATGTGATCATTCATGGTGTGGGAATTGATAAATTATATTGTCAAACTAGCTTTCTATCCTCGTTTCTGGGTCCGCTGAAACTAGTGTAGCTCTGCATGTTGGATTTTGCATGTTGGATTTTGCATGGAACTTCTTCAGCTTGCAAATGCCATAGTTACTAAATGTCATATTTTGAGGCCTAAAATGGATTAACATGCATTCATCACCTCCGTGAAGTCTGCAAGAAAAAATATGCAGGGACAATGAAGCTGATTCTGCATTTTCTAATGGTGAACGTTCTAATTTTAGTGCTTCCAATTGATGAAATGGTTGTAAAATTGCAATTTCCTTCGTATAGTTTATGATATTTCATTTATTTGAAACTAAATAGAGCTTAAAAACTATTAAATTTCATGTTATGCTCTAAACATAAATATTCATGTTTACAAGTTTGTATAAAGATCTTCATTCGACTGCCTACTTACTACTCTTTTTACTAATGTTTCCAGACATGCTTGTGTAGAAGCTGGCAACTCTTATTTTACAAAAAAAAATTGACAATCAATATGTAAAATGAATTTAATATTTGACCATAATTTCAATTTTTATGCAAAAAGTTAAAGCTACCAAACTAAAGCAATATTTTGCAAAATTTCTTTGACAATCAATATTTAAAACGAACTTAAATGAAGGAAAGATTTACCTGTACTCTAGCTTTCTCAGTTCTCACTTGCAAGAACTGTAAATATTTACATGTGCTATGGCTTTCTTAGTTTTCAACAACTATAGATTTATGACTCCAAGGTATAGTAAAAACTCAAGGAAATTGAACACATTATTAATTAAGCCTACAATTTGATATAGGTTTGAGTTAATCGATATAACAATGCATATGTTTCATTATTTAAGAGGGAAAAAAGGACACATTTAAACCTGACCCTGGAAATTACCATTTTGTATCTGAGTGTCACAGCTTGCAATAGTTTCATATTTAAAAAATTCACACAACACAGAAATCCGATCAATCTGACGAGGAGAAGTCCACGTTTCTACACGTGCAGACTTGGGCTTTTTGAAGAATCATTGAATCATGATCTTTGAATAGTTTCAAAATCCAAAGATAACGAAAGTAAAGTATGTTAGGATATTTAGACACTTAGGAGTTAGTTAAGATCAACTTGTGTAATATATCCATTAGGTAAAAGTGTGTTTCTTTAGTATGCATTTGTAAATATTCTAATCCGACGGTCATGATATGTTCTAGACATAGAGTGATCTGACGGTTCAACTTCTCTTAGATCATACCTACCATTGATCCGTGGCTTAGCACCCGATTGGTCCATGATCTCTATTTAAAGAGCATGGAGGGTCCTTGGCTAGTTGATCGATTATGAGAAGCTCATGTAACTTTCTTTCATTTTCATAATAAATTGCTCCAAGTAGCTATTTGGCTGGGGCTGTGGACTGTTTCCCTCTCGAGGGTTTTAACCACATGACAAACATCGGTGTGTTGATCTATGATCTATTTGTGTGAAGCAGTTGCTCAAGGTGTTTGGTCTTTTGGGAGTACCCTGTGTACTCAAACATGGTATTAGAGCGTTTATGAAGAGTCGCTTTTGGTTTTGATCAAGATCTGGAACCGGTGTTGCCAAAACTTTGAAAGGGTTTATGGTTCTAGATTTTTTGTGCATTTCTGGCCTACGGGAGCTATTCCATTGTGTCCAAAGCACCGTTTCCATTGGGAAATAGTTTTCGTTTAATCGAAAATTGTTTCCATTTGTTCCAGAAACACCCATTTCGACAAATCTTAAGGTATAATGTTACAGTGAAGGATTTGTTTTTTCTAAATCTCTCATATTTTATCAATTTTATTATTAGATATTTACTGTTTTAGTCTCAGACTGTTGCCTTCCCTGGCTGCGTATGATCTTTGCCGTGCACCTTGTGCGATTGCGACGAATCAGAAACAGTAAGGGAAAGATTTTTTTCTTGTCTTCTCGGCTGCGTATGCTCTTTGCCGTGTGCCTTGTGCGATCACAGCAAATCAGAAACATCAAGAAAACTTGAAAACGTAGACTTTCCAAGTAAGCTAACCAAGATCTAACCCCATTGTGTGGAAAAAAAAAATTGTTTTGTTTTTTCATTTTTTTTGTGATTTGCAGAAAAAAGGAAAGCACGGAGAACGAAAGAGAAGAGTAAAAAAAAAAAAAAACCCCCTTTCTCTTTCCATTCTTTTACGTACTCTTTAAATTTAGCTCACTTGGTTCAAAGTTGCTTTATTCCTTAATAGGTCTTGAGTTCAAGTTTTATTAAGCTACTTTTTAGTGCATGCAATTTCTATTTTCAAGTTACTTTATTGTAAAAGTGCATCTCACATAAATAAAATAAAATAAAAAGTGAGTCACAAGTCTTTTAATTTATTGCCGTACTATTTAAAA
The DNA here is from genome assembly GCA_001517045.1 of Pseudotsuga menziesii. Taxonomy (NCBI): domain Eukaryota; kingdom Viridiplantae; phylum Streptophyta; class Pinopsida; order Pinales; family Pinaceae; genus Pseudotsuga; species Pseudotsuga menziesii. Next base: position 69,303 of record LPNX010035162.1, read on the forward strand.
GTAACATTATTGTAAAAGTGAACATCACTTATTCTACAAAAGTGATTCACTTAAAAACAACTTTATTGTAAAGCGATTGTCAAAGGTTGATCTTAGGAAGAGGGGGGGTCTTTTTTTAGTTGGTCAAGTTAATATCTGCCACGTCACTATTGGGGACATCTTCAACATTTTTCATTGATTAAGCATAACTTCATCATCCAGAATAAGTTTTCAGTGCCGTTTTTTTTAAAACCGCATATTTTTTCGAGCTCTTTGCATCTAGAAAGTTCTGTTCTTTCAGCCATTGATTTACAGTATGAACACCCCTTGTGATATTATACTTACAAGTTCTGACTATTTCTCATGGAAATCTCGTATGGAGGATGTTTGACGAAGTAGGGGAATTTTCAGGATAACCTCAGGGAAAGAAACAGAATCCACTGATGATGATAAGAAAATTAAATGGGAAAATAGATGTGATGAAGCTCGTGCATTGATTAGGATGTCAATCTCTACTGATTTGTGATTCCACATATCTGGAATTGATGAACCTGATCAAGCTTGAGAAAAGTTAGAATCTGTGTTTAGTAAACACAATGAAATTCGGGGTCATCAACTTGAGAATGAGTTGATTTCATTGAATCCAAATGATTTTTCTTGCATTCAAGACTATTTATCTAAGTATAAAACTCTTAGACTCTTATGTGCAGAATGCAAGATTAAGAAAGAAGACAAACAATGTATTTATCTAATTCTTTCCAAACTTGGACTTGCATATTCTATTTTTGTATCTACATTCTACTCCATGAAAGAATCCTTGAATGCAACTAGCTATTAAGAGCCTAGTCTTGAATCATTTTGTGTTTCCTTAATTAGAGAGCAAGATAAACTCATTCATCTTGGAATAATTAACATTGCAGATACATCTAGGAAAGCCTTATTGTCCCAACAGAAAGAAAAGTCCAAGCCTCCCAAGAAACATAATTTTTGCAATAATAAGCCAAACAATAAGGGTCCCAAACCCTCTCAGTCAGCTCCTTCTTTAAAAAATTACAAAGGATCTAAGTCAAAAGGAAAGAAGACTGAGCGTCATTGCAATTTTTGTGGGAAAGATAATCATGATGAATCTAAGTGTTTCAAGAAGATGGCAATCTTTGAAGCAGCAATGAAGAAGCACCACATCAGCCTAGATTCATCTTCAGAATCTACCTCTCAATGAAATGCACTTTATGCTTCTGGTTACTCTTATACTGCATCTTCTTCTTCTACTTCAATTGAATGGCTCATTGATTCTGGAGCATCTTATCATATGGCTAAGGATCAAGCCATCTTTTCTACTATGCATGAATGTAACACCAAGAAAATATTTGTTGGTGATGATAGATCTCTAAGTGTTGTAGGATCTGAAAGACTTCCAGTAGAAAATGGTCATTTCAGTGATGTACTATGTGGTCCAAAAATTTCCTGCAATTTGTTATCAGTCTATCAAATTACTCATTTGAGTGAAGGTAAAAATGTGACGTTTACACCTCACCAAGTTGTAATCAAGGATCTTAAAAATCCTCAAAATGTCCTTGCTACTGAAACTGTTGATGATATTACCAGGTTGTACAAATTTAACAACTTTGGGTCATCACCTTTTCCTTCAGTTTTTGTTGCTCATAGTGATAACTTGAGCAAACTTTGGCATGAGCAATTTGGTCACTTAAATTATCGCTCATTGCAACAACTATGTAAATACAATATGGTGATTGGTCTTCCGATGGTATCTTGCAAGGATGGTGTTTGTTCTGGTTGTGTACTCGAAAAACATCATCGGGATAGTTTTGAAAAACATTCCTCTTGGCATGCCTCGGTTCCCTTGGAGCTTGTGCATAGTGACTTGTGTGGCCCTCTTCCATCTGCATCCTTTTCTGGTTTCAAATATTTATTAACTTTCATTGATGACTACTCCAGACGCACTTGGGTTTACTTCCTAAAACTTAAGAGTGAAGTATTTAACATGTTCTTGGCCTACAAGGCCCTTGTTGAAAAACAATATGGTCATCAAATTATTAAGTTAAGATCTGAAAATGGAGGAGAATATGTTAACAACAACTTCACTACTTTCTGCACTGAACAAGGAATCCAACAACAACACACTATTCCATATATACCACAACAAAATGGTGTAGCTGAATGGAAGAACCGCACTTTAAAAGAAATGACTAATTGTATGATCCAATCTAAGGGACTAAGTCTTCAATATTGGGCTGAGGCCATCAATTGTGCAAATTACATAGTTAATCGCACACCCACTAAATTTTTACAAGGTATAACACTGGAAGAAGCATGGAGTAAAATTAAACCAGATGTAAGTCACTTTTGTGTGTTTGGTTGTGAAGCATGGGCTCACATTCTGGATGAAAAACGGAACGCATTGCAGCCTAAAATTGAAAAGTGCATATTTGTTGGATATTCAAAAGATGTAAAAGGTTATAGACTTCTTCAGCCACATTCTCGTGATATAATCATTAGAAGAGATGTTAAATTTGATGAAAATCTATTGGCCTGCGAGCCTAACTTGGCTGGTGTGCCATCTTTGGCCTATGATCCTGATTCGACAATTGTGCCTTCTTCTTCTTATTCCAACTTCCTTGATAGGTTTCCAACTCTAGTTTCTAATGATGACAGTGAGGATGAAAATCCACCTCCACCTGCACATGTTCTTCCAATTGTAGCAGCATCAATACTTCCTTGATGGGTCTGTTCAACATGTGAAGCAGCTAGTGATCTTGCTGGTGATCCTAGAGATCAACATCGAACACATTCTCAGTTTCAGCAAGCCTCTTCTCTTTTGGCTCAAGTTTTCGAGAATCATGATCCAGAAACTTTTGCAAAAGCTTCAGGAAATCTAGATTGGGATGTAGCTATGGATGAAGAATATCGTTCCTTAATGGTGAACGATACTTGGGATCTTGTTCCTCTTCCAAAAGCAAAAAACTTGTCAGATGTAAATGGGTCTATAGAACTAAGTATGCATCATATGGAAGTGTTGAAAGACTTAAGGCAAGGTTAGTTGCTAAAGGTTTTTCCCAAGTTGAATGGATTGACTACAATGAAACCTTTGCTCCTGTCACAAAAATGAATTCCATTCGCCTTGTTCTTTCCCTTGCAACCTTACATAACTTGGAATTCCATCAAATGGATGTAAAGTCTACATTTTTACATGGTGATTTACAGGAGGAAATTTACATGGAACAACCTCCTAGATATGTTCGGGATAACTCTAGCCTTGTCTGTCTTCTTAAGAAATCCTTATATGGCCTTAAGCAAGCTCCTAGAGCTTGGTATGCCAAAATGGATAGCTTTCTCCTTGACATTGGATTTTTTAGATACCATTCTGACCCCAATGTCTATACCAATAAAGTAGGAAACCATCTCATCCTACTTGTTCTTTATGTTCATGATCTTATCCTTACTGGTAGTGACCCTAAACTTATAACCCATGTGAAATCCAATCTTAAGAAAAAATTTGAAATGTCAGACTTAGGACATTTGCATTATTTTCTTAGTCTCCAAGTCTTGCAAACCAAAGAAGGAATCTTTCTTTCCCAGTCTAAGTATGCTTGTGACCTTCTTCGTCGCTTCGACATGGAATATTGTAAACCAGCCCCTTCTCCCTTCCAGTCTGGAGTCAAACTTTCTGCCACTTATACTTCCCCTGAAGTAGATGCCACCTTCTATCGTCATCTTGTTGGTAGTCTTTTATATTTGACTCATTCCCATCCTGACCTTTCCTTTGCCATTGGTTGTGTTGCCCGTTATATGCAAACTCCTCATGAAAGTAATTGGAAAGTAGCAAAAAGAATACTTCAATATATTCGAGGTACAATTTAGTTTGGGATTCATTACAATATAGGGGTGGAACCTTTGTTGGTTGGTTTCACTAATTCAGATTGGGCCGACAATCCTGATAATCGAAAGTCTACTACAGGTTATGTTTTCGGTCTTGGATCTGGACCTGTCACTTGGGCTTGTAAGAAACAACAAGCTCTTGCTCTTTCTTCAACAGAAGCAGAATATCGAGCCGCAGTTAATGCTAGTCAGGAAGCTTTATGGCTTCGATAGATCCTTTAAGAGTTTGGATTCGAGCAGTAGCAGCCTACTCCACTTTGGTGCGACAATCAAAGTGCCATCAAGCTTGCCAAAGATCCAGTTCTACATCAACGCAGAAAACACATTGAGCTACACATGCATTTCATCAGAAATCTTGTTCATGATCGTGTTATTGAAGTGCTCTATTGCCCTACAGATGATCAAGTTTCAGACATCTTCACCAAGTCTCTTATAGAAGCGAATTTTTCTAAACTTCGGTCTATGTTAGGAGTTCAGGAATGTGTCCTTAAGGGGGGATAGGCTCTAATGCCTCCTTCCTTCTCCTAATAGTGTCACTTTTGTAAATCCTTCAATCCTATCCCAAGTTGTTCTTAAGGGGGGATGTTAGGATATTTAGACACTTAGGAGTTAGTTAAGATCAACTTGTGTAATATATCCGTTAGGTAAAAGTGTGTTTCTTTAGTATGAATTTGTAAATATTCTAATCCGACGGTCACGATATGTTCTAGACATAGAGTGATCCGACGGTTCAACTTCTCTTAGATCATACCTACAATTGATTCGTGGCTTAACATCCGATTGGTCCATGATCTCTATTTAAAGAGCATGGAGGGTCCTTGGATAGTTGATCAATTATGAGAAGCCCATGTAACTTTATTTCTTTTGCATAATAAATTTCTCCAAGTAGCTATTTGGCTGGGGCCGTCGACTGTTTCCCTTTCGAGGGTTTTAACCACGTGACAAACATCGGTGTGTTGATCTGTGATCTATTTGTGTGAAGCGGTTGCTCAAGGTGTTCGGTATTTTGGGAGTACCATGTGTACCCGAACAAAGTAGACACCCACCATCGGGCTCGAACCCATGACCACAAGGTTACGAGCCTTGTGCTCCACCAACTTGGCTAGACGAGCAATACTTGTGGAGCTGAAAATTAATCTTTTGGATTTCTTCATTAAATACATAAATTAAAGTGGAAATTTTGTTTTTTGTTTCCTTTTGGTTATTACTGATAATAATTTTCATATAAGTTTGTGATTCTATTTCTAATTTTTTTAATAATTGAAATGTGATATTTTAATAAAATAATAACATATTAAGTAAATACAAAATTTACACTAGCAACATTAAATTAATTTAGATATTTTTTTATATGTTGTATGGAAATTGATTTATTATTAAATCAAGAATTAATATATTTTTATTTTAAATCAATATAAATCCATCTTAATTTATGTATCAAAGAGAAGAATCATCTTTTAAAATATAAATTATTTTATATGTTGTATAGAAATTGATTCATTATTAAATCAAGAATTAATATATTTTTATCTTAAATCAATATAAATCCATCTTCATTTATGTATCAAAGAGAAAGAGAAAGAAGAATCATCTTTTAAAATATAAAGTATTTTAAAGTATAAAACTTAAAATGTACAACCATTTTTCTTTGTATTTCCATTTGTATATGTTTTGATTAACAAGTTCCAATGTTTGTATTCCATACCTTAGGAGTAGTTAGAGATTTTTTTTTCACAATCATTCTTCAAATTGCTCCAGAACTAATAGAATATCAACTATTACAAAAATCATAATTGTGTATCACATTAATGTTAGATATAATGCAGAAATATATTCGTATGTTTTCTATATCTAGGTTTCTTGTTTGAACATCTCATATGCTGCAGGATATGATCCATATTTACTGGATCTAGTTAAGCTTATGATTTTCCTATATATGTAACATTCATTTGTTAATATAATAGAATTGAGTGTTTCTCCTCCTATCTATTTGAGCGAACCTTTGTGCTCTACTGGTTTCCCTCATTGATTTCTCTAATTTGGTATCAAAGCTAAGTTGTGGGCCGCTGTGAGGGAACCAAAAATTTAAAAGAGTGTTGGGCGTGAGTGTGGATGCCTGAGATTTGATACCTAATCATTATAAAGGAGATCACTGCTCAAAGGAGAGCCAATTCCTGCCCAAGCAAGAAATCGTTGTCAGATCAACAGCGTTGGAAAAATTGTGGAGGAAAACCAGAATTGTTTTTTGGTGTTGAGGAAATGGTTGGTAATTTTGTTTTCCTCCCTCACGTGTAAATTTGTTTTTTACTCGATGTAAATTCAAATTGTAGGAAGCAAAGTGAATTTATAAATTTGTGAAGCAACGCAAATTTAAGCCGCCAAAAGAGAGCTCACGTGAAGGTATGCAGAGTGATTTTTTTTTCTCAGCGTGAAATTTTTATTTCTCCCTCAAATACGGCTGGCACACTTGTTGAGAAAGGGGTGTGTGTTGTAGGCACCTCCAATAGGGAGAGACAGAGTGCTAATGACGCTATCTATAGGAAGAGCTTGTGCACCATCAACGCTGAGGAGTAGGAGGGAAGAAGCGTTGGTTGGCTCTCCCTTAACCATTTTTTTGTCGGTGCCGAATCAGTCCAAGGTAGTGAGCGCCAGCCTATTTGACTGAAATTTGTCAAAGAGGCAAGACAATATATTTTTTTCTCCTTGTCTAGTTGAAATTATTCGCCTATCAGTTCTGTAAAAATGGTTGATATGTCCCTTGTCGATTTATACATTACTGAAGCATCAAAATTGAATGGGGAAAATTATGTAAATTGGAAATTCAAGTTGATTACTGTACTTGAAGCTCTTAGTTTATGGCCGATTGTGAAAGGGGATGAATAGAATCCTACAGATCCATTGTCTCTCTCATATTGGAATTCACAGGAAACTCAAGCAAAGGTGTTGATTCGTATGTCTGTAAAAGACAATATAATACCTCACATTAGAAATTCCATGACGTCTAAAGACACATGGGACAAACTCCAAGGTTTGTATGAGACCTCTCACTCCAATAGAATTTTGTTTTTAAAGACCAAATTATTGTCTATCAATATGGATGTGAATGAAACTAAGAATAAATACCTCTCTCGCATCAAAGACTTCAGAGATAATCTAGGTGACATAGGTGAAGAAGTATCTAGTACTAATATGAAATCTATCACATTAAAAGGTTTATTTCCAGATTATAAAATATTCATATCAACACTTGCAACAAGATAGAACCCTCCTACATTTACAGATCTCGGTGGAATCCTGATACAAGAAGAAGAAAGAATGAAGATGTACAAGCCTGAATCTCAGACTTTAGATGTACTAGGGAATCATTGGAATTCACATAGAGGAAAGTTTCATGCAAGACATAGAGGTATGTCACACAATGACTCTTGTGCTAATAAATATGTTGTATGCCATTATTGTGGCAAATCGGGTCACATAGCTAGAGATTGTTTTAAGAAGATAAACAATGACTTAAACAACAGATACAAAAAAATAATGAAAATTATGTTAGAAAAGACACCCTGGATGTCAATGGATTTAAAAACCTAAGACTGTTTATATATGAACATGCTTTGTCTGCTGAGATGGATGATGAAAATGCATGGTTCATAAATTTGGGTGCATCTGCCCACATGTCCTGTAATAGAGATTGGTATGATGAGTATTATGAAATTTTTGATGGCACACACATCTATCTAAGTGATAACAAGTCTCACAAAGTCCTAGGTTATGGAGTGATAAGTGTTAACCTACCTGATGGACAATTTAAATAGATACATAATGTGATGTATGTCCTAGGCATAAAAAATAATCTAATATATGTTTATGCTATCACCGATAATGATATGAAAGTTGAATTTGATAAATATAAGTGCCATGTCAAAGATGTCCAAAATCATTATAGGGTTATAGCGACATGATCCAAACTTGGTGGATTGTACAAGCTGGATGCAATCAAGGGAAACCATCAGGCACTAGCAGCATCAGCTATTTCAAATGTCAAACTGTGGCATCAAAGGTATGGACACCTCAATCATAATGATCCCATGTTATTATAGAAAAAGTTGATGGTTGAGGGTGTTAAACTAGTAGCAACAAGGAAGGTCTTCCTGCATGCATGTGTTCTTGCATGTAGAAGACTTAAATTAGGAAACCAGTTGTATTTGATTTACATTTCCTAAGTTTACTTTGGAAAATAAATTAAAGTGATCTAAATTAACTTTAGTGAACCACTAGTTAAAGTGAAAGTGAAATTAAGGTTTTTTTATTTACCACTAGATAAAGTGAAAGTGAAATTAGGGTTTTCGCTTTACCTAAAGTTATAAAAAGAGATCAATTGGTGGAGAGAAAACACACTTGTATTCCGACAGAGACAAGATACAGACATGGAGAGAAAGTTAGACAGAGGATTTAGCTGAGAAGACGGAGGAGCGAGCAGCAGAATCATCAAGCTTAGTACAGCTGGTCCATACACTCACAAAGGAGGGTGTTGAGGTTTAGCTGGGATTTTCCCAGTGATTTTTCCGAGTAATGCATTCACCAAGTTTGGGTGAATTTGCAGTGATTGTAAAAGTTCCATATTTTCACATAATAAATTCTATATCTGATTGTTGCACTGGTTTTCCCATCTTGGGTTTTTTTGGGGGTTTCCATACCCAAAATAATATTGTCATTATTGTGAAGTGATGTTGTGATTTATTTTTCAATTTTACATTTCACTCCATACTGTAAAAGATATTCATGTGTGGTTATCAGTTGATATTTTGCATGCACTGTTTAGCACTAATTGAATATTAGAGGAAAATTTACATGTTATTAGAGCTCTAGTGAGCTAAAGCTGAGAGATTTGCAGCAGCAATGATATATCAGGGGAATATCTATAGGAAGACACAAACCTAGACTTACATATCTAGGGTTTGACAGGTACACTTCACTATGGTCATGCAATTGAGAGTTGAGGATAGACTCCAGGGTGCTCAGAACTTTCCTACATGGAAAGAAAGGATCACAAGGATCTTGGACATTAGTGATGCAGAGGAGCACATTGACTCCACGAAGGTTGCACCCACATATATGGTAGATCTAGCAGCTTGGAAGAAGATTGATTCCAGAGCCATGCTGATTATCATGGATGGAGTGAAGGACCATATAGTCCCTCACCTTTCTAGTAAGAAGACCACATTAGAAATGTGGAAGGATTTGGAGAGTATGTACTAGAACAATAACGAGAATTGGAGGATGGTGTTGCAAGAGAGGATGTGCAACACCAAGATGACCAAGGGAGAAGGAGTGGTTCCTTATCTCATGAGGCTCACATAGATTAGGGACGAGCTTGGAGATGTTGGCTCTAAGACAATGGATGAGGAGCTAGTTCGGATAGCCCTCAATGGCTTCTCTAAGCCACGGGACACCTTTGTCAAAGGTGTTATGTCTAGGGAGAAGCTCCCTGATTGGAAAAGACTATGGGATGAATTTGTACAGGAGGAGACCCACATGGGTCAAGGATCAGGTTCATCCAACAATGCCCCACAGATTGTGGATAAGGAGGCTCTAGCCCTTACAAGGAAGAGCAAGGGGAACGCAAAGAGGAAGAAGGATGGTAAGAAGAACCTTGACGTGTCAAAGGTCAATTGTTTTATTTTCCACAAGCAGGGACACTTTGCCTCCTAGTGCCCATACAAGAAGAATAAGAGTAACACTCAGATGGCTAGATCTGCAGAGGTGGATGAGTTCAGCAAGAACTTCGATGAGGAGTTTTGTTTGAGAGATTACATGGCAAGCACCACAGGGAGAAACATATGGTACATTGACAGTGGAGCATCTAGTCACATGACTGGACATAAGAGATTCTTCAGAGACTTGCAGGAGGGTGGAAAAGGGATCCACATTCAGCTAGGTGATGATGCGTGGTATCAGGCACAGGGAGTTGGCACTGTTTCATTTGACAGGGAGCCTAGAAAACCCCTCAGTTTTTCTAATGTGTTATATGTTCCAGGACTGACCAAGAACCTTATATCAGTCTCCACTCTGGAGGATAAGGGATATCAGGTGAAGTTCCATGACCATAGAGTGTATATTAGGCCCAATGGGTCAAATAGGAGCTTGGATCAAGTGATTCGTAGAAGAAGCGGGAAAGTGTACAGATTACACTTTGAGCCTGCAAAGGCTCTAGTCAGTAGCAGCAGCAGCAATCAGGGTGAGTTGTGGCATAGGAGGATGGCACACTTACACCATGGAGCACTGAATCATTTGAGACAGGAAGTCATTGGAGTTCCTCAATTACAAGAGGAAAAGCATAACCACTGCAAGGGTTGTGCTTTGGGGAAGAACATAAGGAAGCCTTTCCCACAGAGTCAGCACAAGTCTAAGGAGCCCTTGGACTTGGTTCATTCGGATGTATGCGAACCTATGAGTTTCCATTCATTTAGTGGTTACAGTTACTGCATAACCTTCATTGATGACTATTCCAGGAAAACCTGGATCTATTTCCTGAAGGCCAAGTCAAAGGTCTTTGAGAGGTTCTGAGAGTTCAAGACTCTTGTGGAAAACCAAACAAGAAAGAATATTCGGGTGTTGAGGACAGACAATGGGGGTGAGTACACTTCCAGTGAGTTCATGGAGTATTGTTTGACTAAGGGAATCAAGAAGGAGCACACTGTGCCCCATACCCCACAGCAAAATGGAGTTGCAGAGCGGAAGAACAGGACTATGGTTGGAGCAGCCAATGCCATGCTATTTGATCAGGGATTACCACTATTCCTCTAGGTTGAGGCATACAAGATTGCAGTATACATTTAGAACAAGTGTCCCCACACAACCTTGGGGAGGAAGTCACTAGAGGAGGTCTTCATAGGAACTAGGCCAGATGTGAGTCACATTCGCATATTTGGCAATGTTTTCTATTTTCATGTTCATGCTGACAATAGGAAGAAGCTGGACCCTTCTGGAGAGAAGGGGTTACTTGTTAGTTACAATGAGATTTAGAAGGCATATAGAGTTTGCATTCCTGCTCACAGGAGGATCATTGTGAGCAGGGATGTCCAGTTCGATGAGGACAGGGCCTTGCAGAGATCTCTAGACTTACCAACAGAGCAACAGCCAACACAGGAGTCGGGAGTCAAGTTGGAGGAGCCAGATGTCCAGGTACAGGTACAGACACAGAGCACAGGTTCTAGTGGTTAAAGGGAGTCCGGTGAACAGGATCCTTTAGTCATTGACTTGAAGGATGAGCTGCAGTAGGAGATGGATATCCAGCAACCGCAGTAGGTTGACACTAGGCCAAGGCCTAAGTGGTTTAGATCCTCCACAGACATATTTTAGATGGAGTATACCATGAGAGAGGCTTAGTTATATGGCACTGATGATAGAGTTGATTAACTATGAACCTTCCAGCTTCGGGGAGGTTGCACAACATGATGTGTGGCAGGAAGCTATGGTTGAGGAGTATGATTCCATTATGAAAAACCAAGTATGGGAAGTTGTGCCGAAGCCACAAGGGAAAAAGGTGGTGGGATCCAGATGGATCTACAAGGTGAAGCATGCAGTAGATGAAAGCGTGGAGAAGTACAAGGCACACTTTGTGGAAAATGGGTTTTCACAGAAGGAGGGTATTGATTATGAGGAGACCTTTGCCCCTGTTTCCAAGTATTCTTCCATTTGGACCATTATCTCACTAGTAGCTAATATGGGTTGGTGTGTCCATCAGATGGATGTCAAGCCTGCCTTCCTCAATGGAGTGATAGAGGAGGAAGTGTATATTGAGTAGCCAGATGGGTTTGATGTCACATACCCCAAATTGAAAAAACATTTTATGTTTGAGAAGACATTACACTTTAATTTTATTGTAAAGTTTGTAATTATTGACCACGTGGGGTCAAGGATGATTGTATTTAATTATGCTGAATATTTTATTAATTAATAAATAAAAGATGAGACAATAGGTTAAGGAGGCTATTAAATGAGTGTCTACTAGATACTTGGTGCAGTAGACTGGGTTGAGAGCAAATTGACACTTGGAAGCATCCTCAAACCACTTCTAGCTGTTGCAGGAGGCAACTTCCTTATTTTTGTGGTCATGTTCCCCAAGAAAGTGGAACAAGAGAAGGTGGCTCATTAAGTGAAAAACTAACCCAAAAGACAAACTACCCATCGAATTCAGTAGGGGTTGTTTTACTTGCTAAATTTCTGGAGTGAAATTTGTGCACAAGATATTCGATGGAGGGGAAAGGCAGAAGTGTTTGAGTGTAAAATGTTGATTTACTGAACTAGTGCAGCTTATTTTGATGAGTTCTTACTACAGAAGACATAATTATTACTACTGAATACTTTTGTGGATTTGCAGGGAATTTATATCCCATCCTCTTACCCAGTGCTTTCAACCAGGTGGACCAGTGGACAGGCTTAGGGGTCCTAAGACTAGCAGCTAAGCTATCTTCAGGAATTGGTTGGGTGGAATGGGATCCTTAGGATGTTGTCTCCTCTACCACTTGTCAGGTTCTAAATGTTATCTTATTTTACCTTATGCAAGCAAAATAATTGGAATGGATGAAATTAGGAGTTGATTTATTTAAATTACTAGATAAATTGTTTTTAGATTGTCTAATCTCTTCTTATTTAAAAGAAAATAATTTCTGGTTAAATTGGTATCTGAATGAGTGATTTAGGATTAGAATATTTTGTTTGAAGGATAAACATCCCTTGCTGTATTTTTCCACATATCCAAGGATATAGTACTCTAATACAGCAGGTAAATTAAATTAAATGTTACTATTTACCCAAAAAAATTATAGTAAGAAAATTAGTAGGTTGTCCTTTATTTCTTAACTAGAAACAACATTATATGTTCATACCTAGTTTCATTATAGTATTATGGATATTAATGGTTAGTAATACTCTAATTCATCTCTTTACACCTGTAGCAATAAACAATAAGTTACAAAAATAGATATATGTTACAGAAATAAATACAGGTTACAGAATTATGAACACGTTAACATAAATAAATACAGGTTATAGAAATATGAACACGGTAACATAAATAAATACAGGTTACAAAAATATGAACATGTTACAGAAATAAAAACAGGTTACAGAAATATAAACATGTTACAAAAATAGATATAAGTTACTGAAATAATTATATCTATTGCAGAAATATTTTAGGTTGCTAATAGTTAAAATAAAAATAAAAAGAACTAGAATTACTTACAAACGATTTAGGGTAAAATAGATGTAATTAATTATTCATTTACAGCCGTAAAGATTTATGTATTTCCAAATGAAATTTTATTTAGGGTTTTTCTATAATATAGTTTTTAAACAATATAAACCCAGGTTAATTAACACAAATTCCTCTTAGAGGTCAAGGCTTTGAAAACCGTAAGAGTAAATCTCTTACAGAAGGTTTAAACTAATACTTTTAGGTTTTTATTTTAAAATACAAATTATAAACAAAGCATTATTTAAATCTTATGGCCTAAAAACAAAACATTATTATTTTCTTTCAAATCCTAAAGTTTTCCTTTATACAGTTTTCTTAATGTAATCAAACAAAGATTTTAACTAAACGTCATAAAACTTCAAAATCATGGCTAAATATTGTTTATAAGACAAATTCTTCTTTTATGGAAACAACTTATAAAAATAAAATCACTGAGGTAAGATTTTATTTTACCCTTTAAAACTGTGAGCCGTAGCCCTTTTACATAAACCCCAAGGGTTGAAAAACAAACAAGACATAAGGCCTTTTAATTTATCAAGGCATTAAAATGGTAAAACACAGCTGTGAAAATATTTCAGCAATGCAGTTGTTTCCCCACATAACCATGATTTCTTTTACGGCCATACACATTTTGGCTGAAGGGAACCTCAGGGTATACAACCGAGGCTTACCTGGTTCAGTGCTTTTAGCTTGCAGCAACTCAAACCCTGTAACGATCCAAGTAATATGATCCACTTATAGCTAGGTATCAGTGATTTTTCTCACCTGGGTATCAAGTAGTAACTTTTCGTTAGTACATTGCTATTTTACCTTATGGTTTCTCCTTGTAAAAAAAAACAAGGAAGAAAAGAAATCTTACCTTGTTGGTATGAGCACACCGCTTGGGTTTTGTTCTAAAATATCCCTCTCAAAAAATGCTTGAGGTTTCAGAGGGAACCACGACCCAAACACAGTAGACAAAGCAACCTTAGTCCTCAAACTCGGCAAAGAAGTGGAGAAAGGAACCTGCAATGTCATGACAGAACCCACGATGGTATAGACACACTTTTGGAAGCCTTATAAATGCCTCTCCAGGATGAATCAAAATTTCTTTTGCTACAGAGATTTAGGTGGCTGAGATCCTGGTGGCTTGACCCTCCTCTCTACCTAAGCACAGCAAAGCAATAATGGTTTGAAAGCGAGTTTTTAGGGTCTGAGTAGGTTTTATTTGGATAGGGTTTCAGCATTAAACCTCCCTCCGTGGATTTGCTAACACGTGGATTCCACCTTAAAAACAATTTTATGGGTTTTTCGATATAGTCCAATAGTGTGGAAAAGCCCTTCAAAAATAACGTATGTTAGTAATTTTTATATATAACATAAAATCTAGGTATTCGATATATAATTTATGTAATATAAAATTTCTATGAGTTAGATAGGAAAATAGTCTTATTGCATGCATCTCTAGGCTTAGTATAAATACTTTGGAATATATGTTATATGTTAGGAATAAGCATAGATGCTTGCCTAATATTTTTCAATATCCTCAAAATTTCATAAAAACTATGCAACAATTATAATTATAAATATGGACAAGTCAGTTTAGATATAGTTATCTTTTGACTACTAAACATGACAAATTTATATTTCAGAAAGTTCAGAATCTCAGCAAGCAATTTATTTATAGTCATAAATTTGTGTAAAGGAATAGGTTTCAGTACCTTCAGTAACCAAAAGCCAATAATTTTTACGCTACCACACACTTATAACTTATTATAAAAATTAGAGGAGTACTCTAGCGATTATTTTTGCTTGATCTTGGAAGTAAAAGGATTACCTGTAAAAGACATGTAAAAAGAACATGAGTTGATTACATTAGCTTCATTAAGCTAAGTAAGCCTCGGGCACAACCAAAAAGCCCCTTCAGTGAACAAGAAAACAACTTTAGCGCCACTCACTCTTAGAAAGTAAAGAGTTGATTTCAACACTTTACTTCTCTAGCTCTTTAACTTTATAGATCGATCTTTCAATACCTTTCTTTGAATGTAGTTAGTTATGAATGTGTTATACTTTAGTAAATGATTTTGTAGTATCTAGTTTCAGATATTTTGATAACTGCTAGCGGTTAAATTTACCTCTGTAGGCAATATTTAAACATTAGATGTTGCAAGATTTTTTTTTTAATTTTATGAAATTTTGGAGTGTTACATTTGATGTGGAGAATATGGAGACGCATGTATGTAGACTGCATCGATCTCTTTACGGGCTCAAGCAGGCACCTAGAGCATGGTACTCGAGGATTGACAACTATCTACGGGAGTTGGGATTTTAGCGGAGTGAGGCTGACCACAACCTGTACTTCTTGACAGGTGAGGTGCCTCTCATACTAGTCCTATATGTGGATGATCTCTTTTTGACAGGATATGAGAGGCTGATTGGAGATTGTAAGTCAAACCTTGCAGTAGAGTTTGAGATGAAAGACCGTGGGCTGATGCATTACTTTTTGGGCTTTGAGGTTTGGAAGAGAGATGGATGCTTCTTCATCGGACATGAGAAGTATGCAGTAGAGATCCTGAAGATATTCAGGATGGAGGACTGCAAGCCTATGGCCATACCTCTAGTTTCCAACTGGAGGAAGATTGATGCATCAGGATCAAATAGATTTGATCCTACCTTGTATCGTCGGCTTATCGGATCTCTTATGTATCTGGTCAACACTCGACCAGACATTAGCTTTGCAGTCAACTCTTTGATTCAGTTCATGGTGGACCCTCGAAGAGTGCATTGGACGGTTGCGAAGCACATACTTTGCTACATCATAGGTACAGTGGAGTATGGATTGGTTTATGAGTGCAGGAAGAGTGTACAGTTAGCAGGTTTCACAGATGTTGACTGGGCAAGGTGTGTAGAGGACCGGAAGAGTACTTCAGGTTGTTGTTTTAGCATTGGATCAGGGGTTGTCTCTTGGTTCAGTAGGAAGCAGAAGTCAGTTGCATTGAGCTCGACAGAGACTGAGTACATGGAAGCCAACATGGTTGCTTGTGATGGTATGTGGCTGGGAAGTTACTTGCAGGGTTGTTCGAGTGTGATCTACAGGCTACAGTAGTTCACTGTGACAATCAGAGTGGCATCAAGCTATCTGAGAATCCAGTTTTCCATGACCGGAGAAAACACATAGACATTAGATACCACTTCTTGAAAGATTGTGTTCAGAGGGGAACCATTCAGTTGGAGTACATACAGAAAGATGAGCAGGTGGTGGAAATTTTCATCAAGGCACTTTGTAGATAGAGTTTTTTGAAGTTCAGGGATAAGTTGGGGTTGCTACCGAATCCCTTTCTCGTTGAGAGGGAGTGTTAAACTAGTAGCAACAAGGAAGGTCTTCCTACATGCATGTGTTCTTGCATGCAGAAGACTTAAATTAGGAAACCAGTTGTATATGATTTACTGTTCCTAAGTTTACTTTGGAAAATAAATTAAAGTGATCTAAATTAACTTTAGTGAACCACTAGTTAAAGTGAAAGTGAAATTAGGGTTTTTTTATTTACCACTAGATAAAGTGAAAGTGAAATTAGGGTTTTTGCTTTACCTAAAGTTATAAAAGAGGGATCAATTAGTGGAGAGAACACACACTTGTATTTCGACAGAGACAGGCATTAGAGGAAATTTGGGGTCTAAAATGGGCCTTATAAAAAAACGTGCCAAAATAAGTTTTTGTGAGTTGGAATTCAAGAACCAACAGAATTTAAATAAAATAAGTCAACCATAATGGTTGAATTGACATATTTGTCATTAAAAAAATCTTTTTTTTTGTTCGTATTTTCGACATATCTCCCTGTGTTTTTACTCAAATTTCGATCAGGAGAGCTCGTTGGATGTGGAATTTGATTCCGCATCCAACGAGTACCCACACTGCATACTTTTGACGAACCCCGCTACCCCAAAAACAAGAAATACCTGAAAAAATGTGATGATGATGTCATCATCATGTTTTTCAGGTATTTCTTGTTTTTGGGGTAGCGGGGTCCGTCAAAAGTATGCAGTGTGGGTACCTGTTGGATGCGGAATCAAATTCCGCATCCAACGAGCTCTCCCGATCGAAATTTGAGTAAAAACACAGGGAGATATGTCGAAAATACGAACACAAAAAGTAGTTTTTTCTTTCTTCATCCAAAATTAATCAATATTATTTTATTATTTTAACTATTATTTTATTATTTTCCTTAGGAGGCCCATTTTAGACCCCAAAATTCCTCTAATGATACAGACAGGGAGAGAAATTCAGATAGAGAATTTAGCTGAGAAGACAGAGGAACGAGCAGCGGGATCATCGAGCTTCGTACAGCTGGGTCGTACACTCACACAAAAGGGTGTTGAGGTTTAGCTGGGATTTTCCCAGTGATTCTGTCGGGTACTGCATTCGCCAAGTTTGGGTGAATTTGCAGTGATTGTAAAATTTCCATATTTTCTCATAATAAAATCTATATCTGACTGCTGCACCAGTTTTCCCATCTTGGGTTTTTCTGGGGGTTTCCATACCCAAACTAATAGTGTCATTATTGCGATGTGATGTTGTGATTTATTTCTTAGTTTTATATTCCGCTACATACTGTAAAAGATATTCATGTGTGGTTATCAGTTGATATTTTACATGCACTGTTTAGCCCTAGTTGAATATTAAAGGAAAATTTATAGAGGGTCTTCCTGTCATAAAAAATGATCATATTGAATGTGTTGCATGTGTACTGGGAAAACAACACATAAATAAATTTCCTAACCATGAAGAGAAGAGACATAGTGAACTCCTTGAACTAATACACACTGATGTATGTGGACCTATGCAAACCAGATCACTTGGTGGTGCATGGTATTTTCTGATATTTGATGATGACAGATCCAGGTTCACATGGGCTTACTTCATTAGAAGGAAAAGCGATGTCTTCGAATACTTCAAGGAATTAAGAATCAAAGTTGAGAAGCAGCTAGGTAAATACATTAAAATCCTCAAATCGAATCAAGGTGGTGAGTAGTAAACTTCTGGAGATTTTAAAAGATACTGTACAGAAAATGGAATCCAACAATAATTCAAAGTTACTGATACACCTCAGCAAAATGGTGTTACTGAGAGGAGAAACAAAACACTAGTGGAATGTGCTCGCAGCGTGCTCCAAGGTAAAAACATTTCCAATGGTTTTTGGGTTGAAGCAATTAACACTGCTGTTTATTTAAAGAATATGAGTCCAACAAAGAAGTTAGAATTTCAAACCCCTTTTGAAGTCTTTCATGGCTATAAACCTAAAATTAGTCATTTAAGAATATTTGGTTCTAGGGATTTTGCACACATACCTAAAGATGACAGAAGGAAATTGGATGCAAAATCCATTGAATGTGTCTTTGTTGGCTACTGTGATGATCAGAAAGCATACAAACTATTTCATCATAGTACACAAAAATTGATTGCTAGTAGAGATGTTGTATTTCATGAAAATACAGATATGTGTAACATGATGAATAATGCCGATGAAGAACTGATCCCAGATGAGCATGTGAGAATAGATAAAATTCTTCAAAAAGTGCAGGATCAGTAGCAGGTGCAAGAACAACATCAAGTTCAGGAACATGAATCAAGCATGAGTGATACTACCTCAAATGATGAAACAACAAAAGACAAAAGAATCATGGATGGAACTCCAACAGGTACTGTAGTACCTAGAAGGTCATCTCATCAAACTCATCCTCTAGTAAAGTTTAGAGATTATGCCTTGATGACTAGTATAACGAATGTCATAGAGCCATTAAATTATGAACAAGCCAAAGATAAGTAAGAATGGGCAACTACAATGAATGAAGAATATAATTCTATTATGAGAAACAAAGCTTGGGATTTAGTAGAATTACCCAAAGATAAAGTACCCATAGGATCAAAATGGCTATTGAAATTTAAACTTAAAGCTAATGGTAGTATTGACAAATTCAAGGAAAGATTAGTTGCAAAGGGTTATTCTTAGGAAGAGGGGATTGACTTTGAAGAGGCATATGCACTAGTAGCTAAGTTAAATACTATCAGATTGCTAGTTGCATTAGCTACTAAACATAACTGGAGAATACACTAGTTAGATGTCAAATCTGATTTTTCTAAATGGTGATTTAAAAGAGGAAGTATACTTAGTGCATCTTGAAGGTTTTGCTCAGAAAGGATAGGAGCAGCTTGTGTGTAGGTTAAAGAAAGCTATCTATGGATTGAAATAGGCTCCTAGATCATGGTATATCAAGATTGACACCTTCTTCAAACATCAAGGATTTCTCAAAAGTAAAAATGATTCAAGCTTATATATTAAATCAGATAAACAAGGAAATGTTTGCTTGATATCCCTATATGTGGATGATCTTATCATTACAGGTGGAGCATATCAATTAGTTGTAGATATTAAAAGTAATTTGTCACATGAATTTGAAATGAAAGACCTTGGTGACTTACATTATTGTTTAGGCATTGCTTTTTGGAGAGAATCTGGTAAAACATTCATCACTCAAAGCAAATATGCAAGGGAAATACTTGATAGGTTTCAAATGAGTGAATGCAAATCTGTATCCACTCCTTTGGATCAAAATGTCAAATTATATAACGGTGATGGATCTAAAGAAGTAGACGCTACCTTGTATTGTCAACTAGTGGGTAGTTTGAACTACCTCGCTATTACAAGGCCAGACCTATCATATTCTGTAGCATCCTTAGTCAGTTCTTGACTAAGCCATGTGAAACACATTGGAAAGCTGCAAAGCAGGTTCTAAGATATTTAAAAGGAACTGTTAATTACGGTCTTTTATATACTGATATATCTAATGTTAAGTTCGTAGGTTACTTTAATTCGAACTAGGCAGGAAATCCTGATGACAGAAAATCCACTTCTGGATATGCTTTTAACATTGGTTCGGGAGCCATATCATGGAGCAGTAAGAAACAACCAACCGTTTCTTTGTCATCCACAAAAGCTGAATATAAAGCTTTAACCAGTGCTACTTGTGAAGCCATTTGGTTGAGGTACATTCTTGGAGATGTTGGAACACAACAAAAACAAGCTACCAGAATGCAGTGTGATAATCAAAGCTTAATTAAGCTGGCACACAATCTAGTCTATCATGCCAGATCCAAACATATTGAGTTGCAACATCATTTTGTCAAAGAAAAGATTGAGTCTCAAGAAATTGAACTAATCTATTGTAATACAAGTGAGAATGTTGCTGATATTTTTACTAAACTAGTTGGAAGGATCCACTTTAAGGATCTTAGGAAGAAATTATGTGTTGTCAATAATCCATTTCTGCATTAAGGAATGATGTTAGATATAATGCAGAAATATATTCATATGTTTTCTATATCTAGGTTTCTTGTTTGAACAACTCCTATGCTACAGGATCCGATCCACATTTATTGGATCTAGTTTAGCTTACGATTTTTCTATATATGTAACTTTTATTTGTTAATACAATTGAGTTGAGTGTTTCTCCTCTTGTCTGTTTGAGCTAACCTTTGTGCTCTGCTGGTTTCCTTCATTGATTTCTCTAATTATTAATACTAAAGATTGTTTACAATTATCATATAAATTTGATCCAAAACAATTCAGCTAATCAAAACTTAACATAAACATATGAAAACATACCAAACAAAAAAATACTTTAGATTTATATCATTAAAAAAATATCAATCATCAGTGAAATTTGTATAGCTAATAAATAAAAAAAGACTATGTTGTTTAAATTCCTTGATTTTAGTAATTCATCATTTTATGATTAATCCAATTTTTAACAATGAACCAGCTGAACTATTCTTTTTCTATAAATATACCTATACATGACTATCTCCGACCTATTTTTAGAATTTTTATCTCTTCCATCAAAGGTCCAAGAAAAATGTTGCGACAACGCTTCCTTTACATCAACCATTCCATTACAAGCTTCGAGGAGCACTTGGACATGGGTATATATCAGTTCTTTATATTTTAATTTGATTGGTAAAGGCAGGTAATGTTAAAAATCTAAGTTATATTCATTTTTCTTTTATATTTTAATTTTATTTGTAAAGGAAAGTTTATTTAAAAGAGAGTTAAAAAGTAAATGGTCTCTTTAGTGTTTGTAAATATTATTATATATGACATAATATGATTTGAAGAGGGAAATGCAAGATCATTGAATGTTGTGAATCTAGACCTTTTAGTTCTATCAATTTTATTGAAACAATTTTTGTTTTAACAACTTTTATTGAGGAATGACAAGGCATTGAGCCATGGTGAAAACTAGGTAAATGGTGTTGAGCTATGATGAAAACCGGTCCAACCAAGACTCAACCATAAAACCTCTACCCATGCTTTATGTAAAAACGGTAAAAACATGTATATTTTATTATCAAAAGATACCAATAATAGAATCATGTAGTTTCATTTAGAACATTGAAGCTTTCATTCTTGGAAAACAAAATCTCTCGCTAAAATATTAGATTTCTTTTCTAAAATTTAATTAAAAAAAGAAACTATAAACAAGTTAATGGAAAAAACAAGATTCAAATTAATTAACCATCTAGAATGTGTCGTGCATAATTATGCATGTTAGGCTTAAGCACAAGGTTAAAGTCTTTCCTGGTCACAATTCATTTTTCAACATAATCTATTAATCTATTCAACAGAGTGTGGTAGGTAAGAGCCTCTGGAACATAACCCTTGTTTATCATTTCATCCAAGATAAGAGTGTTTCCCTCATTATAAATTGATTATTGATGTCTATAATCATTTCAATAAGTTAGATACCAATCAAGACATTTCCCGCTACATTGGCTGCCAATGAATCTAGAAATGTTTCAAATCATGTTGCTATTACATCCTAGGTGAATGCCTAGCTTTATTGCATCTATTTTGAAATGATTTTCATCTCATTATAAATTGAGCATTAATGTCTATAATTATCTCAAGAAGTCAGGTACCGATTTAAGAGGCTATAAATTATATTAGTTATTTTCCAGGATCTTTGAGGTATTAGAATACTTCTGGAATCTCCATTTCACATCAGATATTTGCTGAGAGGAAAGTGTCTTTGTTGAGAGGAAAGTGGTTGTGATGGAGAGGGCCATTTGAATGATAAGTTTGTTTTGCTTCAACGCAGGTTGATGGATTAGAAGTTGCTGCAATTCATCCAAGATTGCAACTGGCCCAATATGTTTGGAACACCAAGTTTGAATACATGTGTTCTTATCAAACATGGGTTTTCTTCTTTATAGTTATAACAACACATTGGAGTCTTTTCTTCATGAGATAAATTTCTCCCATGCCATCCCACGTTTGTTTTATAATATGATGTTAATTGGAAAGGGCTATTTGCTATAGTGTAGTTATCTATTCTGAGTTGGACTATTCTGTATCTTTTGATAAATTGAAGTGTGTGTTCCATTTTGTTGTGATATTAATTGCAGTTTTGAACTACCTCATTTTAATGTTACATTTTTTGTCTTCTTTTACCCTCTAACAACTACCTTATCAAGGTGTTATTGCATCTCCTCGGAGAAATTGCTAGTATTTACTATTTTTAGATAGAAAAAAAATATTTTGTTTGAGACATTAACTGTAAGTAGCTATGTCGTTACACAATTTCCCACGCCCATAAACGTGGACTTCTCATTATGAGATAGATCGTAGTTCAATGTTCTAAATTTATCTAAAAGATATTGCTAGCGTCGAGTGCGCGGCTTCGAAACCAAGAGTCCATTGAATTGGCGTTAGAGAGAGCAGATCCAAAACATGTCATTGGATCACGCATGTGAAAATATGCTTTAAGTTTGGTCGTCGACAGCAGGGTTCGAACCTGCGCGGGCGAAGCCCAACAGATTTCAAGTCTGTCTCCTTAACCACTCGGACATATCGACAACCTTTCAATTAATGGCAGCCTGCAACAAAACATATTTGTAGTATTAATATTTCTACATATTTCAATTCGAATCATCTCATGAGGCCTACAGGATCCTAAGTAAGATGAATCGATCGAGGAATGTTGCTCTTTGTTATTTTAATTTGTTGCTCTTTTTGTTACTTTTGCTTCTTTTTTTTGAATCGATCGAGGAATGACTACATGATATATTCATTATGGGTTTAAAGTCGTTAATTCTCTAGGTATTTAAGGCCATACGATTTGAATACAATCAACCTAAAATTTAGTGATCCCATCGAAGGTAGGGTGCATGATTCCCTCCCCCTTCACAGAGAAACGCTTGGAATGTTGCGGTATATGACTTAAAAAAGGGTCTTCCATATTTAGACCTGAAGCTTCAAACATCTATAATTTATTATTGCCCGAAAAAATAATATATTAACCTATCAAATGTAAATTTTTCAAAAATTAATATAAAATAAAAAATATTATATTTTTTATTATATTTATTGAGTATTATATGTATATGAGAAATTTTGGTGTGAAAAAAATTTAGCGGTGAATAAAAAATTAAGATATTACAAGGAGGTTATTAATGCTAACTTGGAAGATCAAAAGTATATCTTGGTAGTAACTAGCTCACCGAAGAAAATTAATATAGCCAAGATTATAACGAACTCTCATGAACTCCATAGCGAAACATTGCTTTGGTTTATTCATAAAACTCCATGGGTGAAAAGGGTTTGCCATCTGTGTGAGTATGAAAATCACTTTCTCTTAGAGTGCCTTGTTGATACCCACATTAGATGTGAATTGCATAGTATTTAATACAATACAAACCTTTATAACCTCCTAACTTGCCAAAATTATAATGAGCTTGGAAAGGTTATTGACAATCTTTTTGAGTACATGTACACGATTTTAAAGTAAACCAAGTATTATCATTTTTAAGGTCCGATATACCAAAATTGGTTCGAATAAAAGTTAATCATCATTTTTTATATATAAATAAACCATAATATAATTAATAATTTTTAAATTAAATATATAAAAAATAATTTTGATTAATACATATTTATTTTAATTAAAATTAATTTAAAATTAAAACATTTTAATTATAATAATTTAATTTTTTTATATTAATAAATTTAAAATTAAAATAAATATTAATTATAATAATACAATATGATTAATTAAATGTTATAATATCTTGATACAAATTTTAATGTTTTTTCATATGTTAGTTATTTAAATGTGCAATATCAAAATTATTGTTAGTTATTTTTATATAATTAGCTTATTTCAAAAAAATTAAGTGGCATGAATTATATATATATATATATTGGAACAATGAATTTTCCACTCTATATTTAGATTTACCTACATGGCTTGTGCTTTGTTATATTACCATCATAGATCCATCTAAAAGGGATCTACAAAGCATTGAGAGGGATTAAATCTCTCAAGGTGTAAACCCTTTTTTAGAGGGAAAATGTTGAGGACATGTGTAATTCAATGTTTATGGTTTTAGTTTATCTAATTTATATTGTTTTATATATGTGTCATTCTAAATAATTTAAATTTAATTTAACGAGACATGTAATTTTTAATAATATTTTATTATTTCCTATAAAGGATACGTGTCAACTCTAAGATGAGCACGTAAGGAGTTAAACATCTCTCCCTTAGGGTTGTAGAATGCACCTCTTCCGTGCAATTATGATATCTTGTGGATTTGATTATTAACACACAATACAAATAATTACATTCGAGAAAGATTTAAGAACTTACCTGGAGTTAAATCCAAGTCAATCAAAATGGTTGTTGCAAAGTGATTCATCATTCAACATAATCAATAAAAAAATGGGTTCCACCCCAAGCAAAATCATGATCCACCACAATAAAGAAAGCTCTTACAAGACTCTAATCTCACTTATCCCAGCCCATTACTCTCATGATTGAACCAGTGTTCTCAATATTAGCAATCAAGGCCTCATCCAACATTGTTAAAGCGGCATACTCTCATGACTAAACCCAATATTCTCATTATTAGCACTCAAGGCCTCATCCACCATTGTTGAAGGAACCCTCTGTACTTCCATAAATGTCATGTGCACTTCATGTAATAATATATCATTAGTGGATAAATATATGTATAATGATTAAATGTGCCTTAAATGGGTGATTAGATAAAGTGGATGTGACCTCTCCAACTACCTATATCATTGTATAAATACCCATCAAAGAAGGAATACAAATGGATTAGAGATCCCTTTCCACATATTGTATTGATGTTTATGTGTGTATTTTATATTCTCTACTTGAATGTAGTTGGAACCTAGCCTTCCAACATATTAGCACCAACATCATGGCGTCATTTCCTTCCTCATTCGGTTTGGGTGAGAGCATCGAATGAGGGTGTTCTAAACATGAACGAATGAGGGTGGTCTAAACATGAAAAAGATGAGGAAATGAAGAAATATGTAAGTTAGAATAATTGATCTTGATGCGTCAATGAAGATTCTTTTGGGATGAGTCTTCCTGCACAAATGAAAGGTGAAAAACCTGCAAGTTGTAAAGGTATGTTTATGGATTGAACAAAAATGTTACATCTATGATTTCATTTTCATGTGTGTGTGACCATAAAATGATGAAGTGGTGGTCACTATTATGATGAGAAGGTAGTCCATGGGGTTCGATTCATGTTCACTGGTATGTGCAAAGAAGAATTCAAGAACTTGATATCTTTGAAGAAGAGATTACGTACGTTGCTTTCATATCATATTTATGTACAGAGTGTTTATTACCGTGCAAATTCTGGAGTTTTCAACCTAATTGAAAGAAGTGTGATAAACATTTTTGTGTCGACTCAAACTAGTTGCGCAACAAGATTTCACTCATGCCATATTTTGGATACGATGAAAGATTAGTCGAAAATTCAATGATATTGTATGTGGAGATGCGGCCAAAGAAGGATTCCAGCAATGATTTTCTCTTATGATACCAAAGAAAATCACTTAATCAAGAATATGCTCATGTAGCTAGCTAGTCGAATTCACGGCAAAATCCTGCAGTCGTCTAATGCAACTGACTTCTCACCGACTAATGTAATCAATTGGAAAACTTGCAAGAAACTAAAAGATGTTGCTCGTTCCTACGTTGTAGGTGATGTTCAATCAATAAAAGATCCGCCAAAAGATGAAGAATTGCTTGTGGAATAAAGAACAAGAGGGGCTGCTAATGGTCTGTTTCGCTGATGCCCATTAAGGATTTGAGGTCCTTTTAAGAAGTTCCTGTAAAAGGCCAATGTTTGACAAGGCATTAAGGTCTCTACGAGATCCATTTTTCTTTGCAGACAAGGCCCTAAGGTCTCTGCAGGATCTATTTCTCTGATACCCACATGCAGATAGGATTCTCAGGTTTGTTTCGAATCTGTTTTGTGGATGCCCATATGATAATTTGGCTATAAGGTTATTTAAGGTCAATTTCCTTGATGCGAGTTTGGCCAAAAGGCTCCAAGGTCTATTTACTTGATACCTTGTGTTCGGAGGTAGGCTGAAATTCTAGTTGGAAGTTTATGTTTTTAAAATTTTGAAAGGATTTCGAACATCAAGTGGGATGCAAACAACTTGCTGGCTCACTTGTAGGTCGCCAAGATGGTCTTCTATGGTATAAAGACATTGGTCAGCATGAAGCTGGTGAATTCTCGATGGCTGTTATTCAAGCCAATCCTCTTCTGGAAGATCAGAGTCAACTTGAGTCTGGTTCACTTAGAGCAACAAAATCAGGTCCCCATGGCACTTTTGTGGGAATATATGATGGGCATGGAGGTCCTGAAACTGCCCGTTTTATCAATAAGCACCTTTTTTTGCACCTCCAGAGTAGGCCTCGCATATGTTCAACCTCGTTTAATTGTTATGTATACAATGCCTGAACTCTGATTTATGTTGTTGAATCTGATTGATATTGCAAATTCGTTTGATTTTGAAGTTAGATGTCAGATTTAGGCTGTGTTAGAAGTTAAGGGTCTGGGGTCGACTCTAGCCTTTTTTTCACTTGTCTGCTAATGGTGTTGGGGGTTGTCTAGCTTTTCAAGTGAAGATGTTTCCTTCTCGGGGATGACTATACCCTACTTGCTTGGCTACTGCAGTGTTATAGTAATTCAATATTGTGAAGTGCTAGGGAATGGTTCTATTAAATCTGTTAGTTATTTTAATTGAGGTGCTTTTCTTCTATTACCTATCTCACGAAACCCAAATGGCTGATTGAATGCATGTGTGTTCTCGACTCGTGATCAATAGGTTCTCAATAGGTTAATCCATCACTTACTGGTTGTGTTTTTCTCTCATCCCCCGGTAGGGCATAATGGGAAGAGTATAGCAAACAATTGTGGACCTTTAAAGATCAAGGAGCGAATGGGTGCAGTTGCTTATAAATTGGCCAGTTACTGAACTCAAAAAAATTTATCTCCGAAACAACTATATTCTTTCTGCGTTCAATCAATCCGTGCCTCCGACCTGATCTTTCTACCTAGAATGCGGAAGATGCAGTGAGCAATCTGGTTTGTCTTCTACCCGTCTTTTCTGTGGTTCTTATTGGTTTAGGCTCCACCTTCCCATTCCAGGCCTATTTTTGTTTGATAAGCAGCTGCCCAAATGAGGATGGTATCAAATGCTGAGAATTAATTTGCCAATGCTGGTGAAAACAACAACCTTTGTTCATCTGAAGCCAAGCTGGATGGAGAGTTACCACTAATTGACATGGTTATTAGTTTGAATATTGGAGGTCCGGAGCAGTTGAAATACCTAAATCTGGAGGCGATTATTCTACCACCGCCAAAGATCGTTAGCGATGGCTTGCATGAGATAATCCTACCTATCGGTTATATAATGCACACAAGCATGTCACGAAGCACATGACCTACACTGCCTTTTAAATATCTCAATTCTTTCAAAACCATAAGTTGAAACACAGAAAAATCATAGTTGATATCAAGGGGCATTTGATGGTTTCACTGAAAGGATTTTCGGTCATGAAAGTTGAGGTCGAGGCCATTGAGTTTATTTAGTCTATCTCTGATGGAGATGCCCATGTTGCTTTAAATATTTTAGAAATAAAAGAACCAACACTTAACAAAACATTCAATCACAGCGCTTGCTCGCCCAATCCAATTAACACATCATTTCTTTTATTTCTGCAGGTAAAAATTAGGTGTTTCTTTTTGTTTTAAGAAATATTTTTCCTAAGTTTTCTTCGATTTGTAACACTGAAGTTGAAATCATATCAACCGACTATGTAGTGTTTTCTCCTTTCTTCATATTCACGTTCCATTTTTCATGATTGTTTATATTATTAAGTGCTCTACTTGCTAGTTGTTATGACACAAACAACAAGAATTTATTTTATTGTGGTTTTATAATTGTAATTGTTCGACCTCTCTTCTTTGATTTTGAACCGAGAATAAGAGGAATGCCGTTGAGTGCACACACACTTTACAGTTACATTTTGATCAAATGCATAATTATAGTCATATAAAACCTGTAGCATATTAGAAAAAACTCATAGCATTTCTTTGAATTTCATTGATTTTACTATATATTGTGCAAAGCTTTACGTATTGATTATGGTCATTCGAGGGCTTAGAAGGAGCCTTTGCCGGAGACTTGGCCGTAGGTGCTTTAGGGTTCTTTGCAGTCGACTTCTTTTCTGTCTTCGACTTCGGGGCGTTAGGTTTCTTTTCTTTCTCGGCGAGCTTCGAGGATCCTTTCACTTTCTTTAACTTGCCATATTTCGTCAAATTCCGAAGCTAAACAGTGAGCTTCTTATTAAAGACGAGAGGCAAAATATGCAATGGACAGTGAGATTCTTCTACCTTCTGGGAACTTGTTTGAGATAATAAAAAAATGCAATATCACTAGGAGGCTTGGTATGATGCTTTATAACATCTCTATTCAAATACTATGATATATTTAAACATTCAAAAAATAATTACAATAGTATGTCTTGCATATATTTATAAAAAAATAATTACAGTAGCATACCTGAAGACTTCCTAAGTGTTGATGCATTATTCTTCTTTCTTTCACCAGGTAAAGGAAATGCTCTATCAGAGCTAATGGGAAGGATGTTGAAGCCAAAGTGGATGCCAGTTGATGCTGAAGTGAAAGACGTTGAAGCAAAAGTGGATCCCAGACGATACTGAATCCAAATACCATTGAACCTGAAGAAATAACTAATTGTTCGAAGCACATGAACTACACTGCCTTTTAAATATTCTGAGTTTGTTGTAATACACACAGGAATCCACACAGATGTAAAACATGCAGGAAACCACAGGTGAACATATGTAAAACATGTAGGAAACCACAGGTGAACAGATGTAAAACATGCAACATGCAATAAGGTAGAACACAGCCAAAAGAGATCACTAACATTTTATGTTTGTAAACTAATGCTATCTAATGCCATGACGGAGATAGTATTAAAATCAAAATGAAAAAGCTATCAGATATCTAGATGTTTCAATGTTGTTATAGATGTTTTAACCCTAAGTTAAAACATGAAAAAGTGAAAATGGCCTCGATATGAGGCCCAATAAGGCATCAAAATTGCCAATTGGTTGAATACAATTTTTTATTGGTTGAATGCAATTTTTTATTATTTGAATAAACATTATGGTATAGAAAACTTGGGATATTTCAGTGAAACTTGTTTTGGTTTTCTTGTAGAATAATCGAAACAGCAGCAAGCTAATTACAAGAGTCCCTGCTAGCCGGGCAGGGACTAATAATGGTGTTTCTCATTTGATGGTGCAATAATTGACGTCATTTCAGTCCATAAACATGAAGTGATAAAACTACATGAGTATATATTAATTATAGCTAAGATGCTCTAATATTTTAGTTATGTTATTGAAAAGTTGAAATTTTGTTCAAGAATATTGGATCAAGAATGGAATAATTTCTAAAAGTAATTGGAGCGAAGAATGTTGTGCAATTTTGTGCGTTGTCATGTTGTTGTCATGTGTGGATTTTTTTATTGAGTGTTGTTTATATGGATAATTCCAGTAGACTTGCTAGTGATAGCAGAACACCACTATACAATGTACATATAATGTATATTAAATAAACAAATGCATGTACACAGTCGACCGAAGTAATAGTCAACCGCTCCTCTTGAGCTTATCTCGATTGTTGATTTCTTTCATCCAAACAACAAAGAGCAGAGTCAGTCAACAGTGGACTTTGCTCCTTGCTCGTTGGATGGAGGGAATCTGCAATCGAGATAAGGATGGCCCAATCACTCATATGAGTGAGTCGATCAAAATGAATAAACATGTTGATAAATATTTTACAATAAACTATTGGCATGGCCTATTTTGTAAGTGTTCTTAATAAAAAGATGTTGCGTTCCCATGTTCCAGCGGTGCTAAAATTGAATCCATCGCATATATAGAAACCAAATCCGGAGGCATCCCACAACAAAGGAAAATCTCAAACAAGTCGATTAATGGTCTAGTAGCATCCACTAGCCCAGTTTAGTAAAGGGGTGAATGGCACTATCAACGAGGGGAGGTTTGAAAGGTTATTGATTATATCTATAGGCACATCGTTCGATCTTGAGAGTTTAAGGAGTGTTAATTCCATCCAAAGCATGAAAAGATATTGTGAGAGTAATCACTTCTAGTTCATCCCTTTGCGATGATTTATGGTCTTTTTTTCCTTCCTCTTCACAATCTATGTAGAATAAAAAAAATTCTCCACACTTATGTCCCTTACTGTACTTGTTGTCACAATTAAAGCATAGACATTTTTCTCTTCTTTCCTCTAGTTGTTACGGTGTCAACCTCCGAGGTTGGTTACAATAAGTAACATGATTCTCTCTGTATGTGTTGGAAGTGGTATTTCTAGTGTCCACCACCATATTTTTACCTTTAGCCTTCCTTGCCAACATAAAATTCTTCTCCAAGGATGGTGGTTCAAAGAGACACATCTTATGTTGAGATTCCATATGCTTAGCTATATATCATTAGTATTCAATTCAATTTAACAACAATAGCATATGCAAGATCACTGAAAGAAATGCAATCACAAGATAGACACAGATTTATTCTGGGAAACCCTAAAGGGGAAGAAAACGCAACAAAACTTCTTCTATATAGATCTATCAAAAGTACAAAGATAAAACCCCAAACAGGTGCTCC
Organism: Pseudotsuga menziesii; assembly: GCA_001517045.1. Taxonomy (NCBI): domain Eukaryota; kingdom Viridiplantae; phylum Streptophyta; class Pinopsida; order Pinales; family Pinaceae; genus Pseudotsuga; species Pseudotsuga menziesii. Next base: position 100,532 of record LPNX010035162.1, read on the forward strand.
TTCTCCTTGTTGATATCTCTCTCTCTCTCCTATGCACTATACACAAGTGATTGAGTGTGTGTACAAATGAGGAGCACACCTCTTCTAATTATGCTCTTTCTTCCACTTGAATTTTTCCCTAATCAAGTCGGCCTTAACAAACTTACTAGGCCGACTTCACCTAGGAAGACACAAAAAAATATTATATTATATTCAAGAGGGTTCTATTGACCCAACTTATAACAGATGCTTTACCTCATGACTCTATGATGACCAAATACAATAGTAACATCCCCATGGAGGAATAAAACATCTTCGAAAGGTTACAACGATAAAATACATTTAGAATATTCTTCGAAGTTACAATATTTCAACACTCCCCCTTAACGAGAAGGGTATTTTACTGACAATAACAACATCAACTGTAGGATAAAGGAGAGAGAGCATATTCAACAATATCAAGGTGATACATCCATACGCCATTGCATTTTTTCAACAATCATCAGAAACTAGAACAGTTACTAGAGCATCTTCAATATATTTAGTACTAGAACATAATCTTCTACAACATTGAGTCTTCATCTTTGATCTTCATCTTCTGCAGCACTGAGTCTTCATATTTGATCTTCATCTTTTGTAACACTTGATCATTCAATAATTTGTAGTACTCGATCACTCGATTCTTTGCAGCAACACTTTATCTCTCGATTAACATCATCATCGACAACAACATAACCTACAACACACATGATCCAGTTATGGGACGATCAATCCCTATCACTTAAGGACATAGGTTCAAGGACGATGCAATCCTGAGCCACTTATGAGATGGTCAATCCCTCTCACTTTAGGACATAATTCCAAGGATGATGCAATCTTGAGCCACTTATGGGATGGTCAATCCCTTTCATTTTAAGACATAAGTCCAAGGATGATGTAATCTTGAGTCACTTATGGGACTGGAAACCCCTCTCACTTTAGGAAATAAATCCAGGGATGATGCAATCATGAGCCACTTACAGGATGGTCAGCCCCTCTCACTTTAGGACATAAGTCCAAGGATGATGCAATCTTGATCCACTTACAATATGGGTCAGTCCCTCTCACTTCAGGACATAAGTCCAAGGATGATGTGATCCTCATCTTTCACATAGACAAAAGTCTACGGATCACTTTTAGGACTAGTGTCCAGGGATGATGCAACACCACTGCAACATCATCAACTTGCTCCCCCTTTCGAGGAGGGTCCACATCATCATCATTGTTCCTCCTTACTAGGAAGCTCTTTTTAAACTACACCAAGCTTTCACGAAAGTATTCAAACTTTGTTCGAGACAGAGGCTTGGTCAATACATCAGCAACTTTCTCATCGGTACTCACATACTGGATATTTATAGCTCCCTTTTGTACCATATCTCGTATATAAAAATACTGAATTTCTGTGTGCTTCGACTTGTCATGGAAAAATGGGTTCTCCGTCATCTTTATACAACTCTAGTTGTCACATATAATCACTGTGGTATCCAGCTCCAAATCAAATAGAACTAACATCAACTTTCGAAGCCATATAGCTTCACAACTAGCAGAACAAGCTGCTATATACTCTGCTTCAGTTGTGCTGAGAGCAACACTAGAATGCTTCCTTCTAAACCATGAGATCATGGCAGATCCTAGACAATAACATCCACCTGAGGTTCTCTTCCTGTCTGAGCTACTACTAGATCAATCTGTATCTGCATAACCATATAGTATGTAGTCATGATCACCATCATAGTACAGTCCAAATTCTATTGTACCTTTCAGGTACCTCATCACATGCTTTGCAGCTATCAGGTGAACACGTCTAGGTTTGACTATATACTAACTCAGGGTGTTCACAACAAAGCATATATCTGGTCTGGTATTCATCAGATACACCAATGACCCAATAATCTGTCTATACTGAGTCACATCCACTAATTCTGACAATTCATTTGATAACAACTTCATGTTGATATCCATGGGAGTGGCCATGGATTTACAATCCAACATATCAAATCTTTTTAAGATTTCCACAGCATACTTTCCCTGGTTGAGAAAGATTCCTTTTGGGCTCTGCCATACTTCCAGACCTAGAAAATAGTGCATAAATCTAAGGTCTTTCATCTCAAATTCTTCAATGATCTTCTTCTTGCACTCTACAATCTGTCACAACAGAAATTGAGCCCAAAATTCGACAGTTCTCATGTCTGAAATTCGACAATACCCTGTCAGTTATTCAACACACACATTTTTTTTTCCATCGATGGCATAACGTCGGATATTCGACGCCATGCCCGTACCCATCAAAGATTCGACTACACCATTTTCGAATGTCAGCCAGTTATGTTTTTGAATGTCCGACGACTAGGCGTTGGACATTCTACTTGCCATAGTTGGACGTCCGACAGGTTCTACATGGCAATGTCATCGAAATTCCCACCTCAGGGCATCTAAAATTTGAGGAACAACTGACGAGCTTGGTTGTTGGAGCTACGCCACCCTCAATCAATATGTCGTCGAAATTCCCATGGTCAGGGCATCGAAAATTCGATGGAAAACCGATGGGATTGGTTGTCAGAGCTACCGCAATCTCGTCGGACGTCGTCAGGTTGATGTCGAAAAACTGATGGACAACCAACGGGTTCTCTTTGTCGGATCTACAACAACCTCATTGGATCTACAGCATCGTGTATTGTCCATACAACCATTGCATGGAATGAAATTGCCTTTGTTGTATTGGTCTAGATACGTCAAACATAGTGATGCCATTCCACAACTTTAGTAGCTCATCTATAAGAGGTTCGATATATACATTCATATCTGTGACTTGGAACTTACCTGATTGATTTGAAGTACATATAAAATATATCATTATGAAAACCATTAAGATATATAAACCATGCATAAGAGTAAAATAAAAATATATATATGAAATTAGGAAACATAATACGACAAATGAGATGCCACAACTACATTATAAATAAAATAGTTGTAGACACAAAAAACCTGGAATAATCATCGACAACATTATGTGCTCCCTCTTTATTGACAACCATGGAGGAATGCTATTGTTGATAACAAAAATAAGCCACACCATGTAAATGGATTTCACCTATGAAAATGGATTAATACCATCTGCTGCCAAAGAAATCCTAAGATTACGTGGTTCTTCTTTAAAATGAAGCCACTTTTCCTCCATATCTCTAAAAGCAAAACCATCTGCAGGCATTCAGATAACATCATCTTGACTTCTGTTCCTTGCATGGTAATCCATAAATTGCGCTATGTTTTTGCACCTAAACAGTCGTTGCAAACATGGAATGATGGAAATATAACGAAGAACCTTCTAAGGCACCTTTTTTGTTACTTTATCTGTTCGATGTCTACTTACATGAAATTCCAGACATTCTGTTGCAAATTCATGCTGATTATAATATATAACATGGTCATCGGGGCATGCATGAATTGCTTCATAATGTATTCCAATCTATTTCATGATGGAAGATAAATCTCGATATGTGCGAAGTAAAATATTTGATGGTGGTAACAAAAATTCAGCTATCAAGCTACAGAAAAAAAATATATACTATAATGTAATAAATAAATAATATTAACGAAACACGCTTCATCCGTACGATGATCAATAATGAGTTAACAATACAAATATTAGAGGAATAAAGATACACTTTATCATGATCCTATATATGTGATGGATTATTTTACATACCTTAGAATCCATGTGATTGCAATGTTTGAAATACCATTCATAACTTTCAAGTTCATTATCAACAATACATCAGAGAGAAGATTTGTTTTGGAGCCTTCATAAAGGGGTTCATCTTCCTTATCGAGAAGAGGTATATCATGAACATCATCAAAGTCATCATCATTTTCATTATCATCATCAACGTCATCATCCATTATAACATTAAATGAATCATGGATCAATGTATTTGTACCATCATCTTCAACTACATTATCAGTATGGTCATCTTGTTCAATATGATCATTCACTTGTTCTCCATTAAACATAGACGCTTAATGATTCTGATCCGAAACTTGTTCTGAAAGCACTTCCTCTAGATGATATGTTGTAGGGTGTCTTTCCTTTATAAATACATGGAAACATCAATAGATATACATTAATATAGGAAATATAAAAATAATACATACATTTACCAAAGCAAAGAATATAAAAAACTTTATAATGCTAAACCTACAAATGGATGATATTCATTCCCCCCCTCAATGTGTCCATGTTCCCTGCAATGTTTTGTGGCTATTGAGATCAATATTCTTCTCCTCTTAAATCCCCTTCATTGAGTACAGGGACAATAACATCTTCCATCACCCCTTCGTTTCGCTGCATCCCATAGTCTAGCAAGCAATTGTCAGTTGTTTTCGTTTGGATCAGGAATATTTCTATTTGACATTTTGTCACAAACTTCGTGAATGAATACTATCAAATCTCTTAAAAAATCAATTTCCACGCATCACAATTTTCTCAAACAGAGGTTTGTCGAAGAATAAAAAAAATCCCGACAAATTGTCTGTTGAAGCGAAAAAAATTCTTGCAACCGCCCATTGAAGAATAAAACAATTCCTGAAATCGTGCGTCGACGAATAAATAATTTTCGCAAACCGTCCGTCACTTCTACATCAAACATGTCGGAATGTTTAAATTTATAATTGCACAGTCGTCGAATATTCGACGGCCTGAACATAGTTACCGTTGGAAATATGGGATAAACAATTTGAAATATGACATTATTTTATTTCAAAAAACCTATGAACTAGCGTCGAAAATCTGACACATAGTTGTTAAAAAACCTACGCACTAGTGTTGAAAATCCGACACATAGCTGTCGAAAAACCTACGCCCTAGTGTCAGAAATTCGACGACATATCTGTCGTAAAACCTACACCCTAGTGTCGGAAATTCGACGGCGCTAAAATAATTCAAAAGGCTCAGTGCTTTTCATCATTGATGTCCGACACATCCATACGATATGTCGGATGTCATTGGATTCTGTCGTCATATTTCGGGTTCAAATCCTGTTTTGTGTTTCTCATTTCCTGTCAGAAATAAGTCATCCACATATAGTAATAGTATGATAGGTTCACCATTCATAACCTTAAAGTAAAGGTTAGGGTCGGCTTTAAATTTGGTAAAACCCAAGCTCGTCAAGAAGCTATCTATCCTTCCATTTCAAGCTCTAGGATCTTGCTTCAATCCATACAGAGCCTTCTTCAACTTACATACATGATTCCGTCTGTCTTCGACTTCAAATCCTCGTGGTTGTTTTATGTTCACTTCTTCCTCAATAACACCATTCAGGAAGGTTGTCTTCACATCCACCTGGTGTAAATTCCACTTCATCATGGACGCAAGTGCCATGATGGTTCTAATGGAAGTGTATCTTTCTACTAGCACAAATGTCTCTTCATAATCAATTCCCTTTTTTCTGAGAGAACCCTCTAGCCACAAGCTTGCCTTGTATTTCTCAATACTTCCATCAGCTGCATGCTTTATCTTGTATATCCACTTGGAAGATACCGCCTTCTTTACTTTTGGTTTGGGAACTATAACCCAAACATCATTCTTCATTATTGATTCATATTCTTCCACCATTTCTTCTACCCATTCTTTCTTTTGTACAACTTCTTCATAACTGGTAGGTTCTTGATCTACAAGGTCACACATCAAAGCTACATAATTAGAGAATGGCTTTGATCTCTTGCTTACTCTTGTGAATCCTTCTGGAGATCCATACTTATCTGCTTCTTATATGATTTCTCTTACCCAAGTAGGCTTTCTCTTTTGTGACATACTCATAGTAGGAGGTTCTTGAGGTTGTAGCATACCATGATCCTCTGATGTTTCATTTTCAGGGGAGGGTGCAATTTCTACATTTATGAGAGTTATATATTCTTCATATAATTCTTCATGCTGACACTTTCTGGATCTCTTGAGAGATGCTTCTTCATCAAATGTTACATTCCTACTAATCTCCATGTGATGGAATCCTGAGATGTATATTCTAAAGGCTTTGGAGTCACAATATCGAACAAATATTCCCTTCTTTCCAGAAGGATCCAATTTGGTTCTCTTTCCTTTTGGAATGTGAACATATATTGGACAACCAAATATTTTGAGATGTATTACTTCCATATTCTTTCCTGTGAACATTTCTTCAGGAGTTTTGAATCCAAGGGCACTATGAGATAATCTATTATGTACATAAATTGTTGTTCTTGTTGCTTCATCCCATAGATGCATAGGAATATCTTGATCATGTATAATTGTCTTCACTGCTTCCATAATGGTCATGTTCTTTCTTTTTGCAACACCATTATGTTGAGGATTGTAGGGAGTGGCTAATTCCCTCTTGATCCAGCTTCTTTACAAAATGCTTCAAACTATTTTGAAGTATATTCTCCACCATTGTCTATTATGAGTATCTTGATTCTTCTTTCTGAATGACTCTCTATCAAGGTTTTGAATTCCTTGAATTTTTCGAATGCTTCATCCTTTGTTTTAAAGAAATATATCCATGTCTTTCTTGAATAGTCATCAATAAATGTAACATAATATTCATTGCCACTCAAATATGTGAAGGGCATTGGACCAAATACATCATAATGAATTAATTCCAAAGTACCTTTAGTCTTTGTTTCACTCTTCGAAAATGGATTCTTGATCTTCTTTCCTCTTGCACATCTTTTGCAAGTGTCTTCACGATCAATCTTCAAATCCAGTAAACTTGTTACTACTTTTCTCACTTAGGGTAGTGCCTTGTAGTTTATGTGAGCCAACCTCCTATGACATTGTTCACATGGGCTGATGGTCTCATGAACAAGGGTTGTTTCTAAATGTCCCCTGAGTTTATATAATCCTCCTTCTTGTTCACCAATGACAACTACATCTTCAATTGATTTTCATTTGGGCCACATAAGTACTTCTCCATCTATGAATGCAACTCTATATCCTTTATTATCTAATGAAGAGATAGAAATTAAGTTCTTGTTCAAACCTGGTACATATAAGACTTCCTTCATCTTCATGGGGGTTCCAGAATCAAGCTTGTTGCTTGCTTCACCAATACCTTTGATAGGATATTGATAGTCATCTCCTAATGATAATTTCTGAGGAGAGTTCTTCTCTTCAAGTTTTGACTGATTTTTCTGTTGTCCTGTCATATGCTTTGAAGCACCACTATCAATAAGCCATGTATCTTCTCCAGGTGTCATAGACCCAAAGAGTGCAGAGAATAATACATACTCTTCTACATCTTCTTATTTTGATTGTTTTGGTCGATGTCCTTCTTCATCTTCAGCTAGATGTGCATGATGCCTTTTGTTTTTCTTCTTCTTATATTCTTTTTTTTTCAACGGACACTCTCTGGAAATGTGCCCGATCTTGTGAAAATTGTTACATTGAAATTGGGAGTAGTTTTTCCTTTGGTTGTTTTCTCCTTTCCTTTGGAACCTCTTGGGAGGTCAAGACTCCTTGTTGCTTTCCTTCTTGAAGTTAGATTGGCGTCTTCCTCTTTTACTATGGGTGGCTAGGGCTTGATCATTTTCTTTAAGTAGAGCTTCTCTATTGGATACTCTAGCCTCCTCTTGGATGCAGTTTTCCCATACAATGTCAAACTTCATGCTTTCTTTTATGGCACGCATAGTCTGTATGAATCAATCCAAAGTTCTAGTGATACCATTGAGAGCAGTCATAACTAGTTCATCTTCATCAAGGGAGTCTCCAATGGTTTCTAGTTGCTCCTTGAATTGGGAGATCCTTGTGAAGTAGTCTTGAATGTATTCTCCTTTGCTCATCTCGGTACTTTTCAATTGAGCTCTAAAATTCATCTTTCTGTCGATGTTTCTTCCTTCGTACATTCTGGATAGGGCATCATACATTTCCTTTGGGGTCTCTTTGGATGACACTTGAGGAATCAAGTGATATTTGATAGAATCAACAACGAACATCATTGCCTTAATCAGGTCCTTCTTGTGCTTCTCCTTAGCTTCATCTTCTTCACGTTTTGCAACTTATTCTTTGATGTATTTTTCAATATCATTCTCTCTAAAAATGACACCAATCCTATATTTCCATGCTCATAATTTTTCTATTCCTTCTAGCTTGTCCTCAAGCTTAGTGCTTGGGACCATCTTATCCAGGAGGTCACTAAAAAATGAAATTTCTCAAAATGTAAAACTGGACTTACCAATAGATGCACTTGACTAAGGCAAGTTGATTGGTACACTTAGTTTCTGGAGATTCAAAATCTTCACCCTTCAAACTGTCTTGCAAGATTTCAATTTCTATAGTTTTCTTATTCTCTGGTTTTCTCCAGTTTTCTAGTTCAGGGCCAAACTAGGGTTTGAATTTCCTGAAGATATACCCACTCAAAAACATCGATCCAGACCTCAATATATGCACTCTAGGGATGCACAAATGTCTATGCAATAAGATATTCAAAATTCCAACTTTGACAAAAACCCTAATTTCTTGCCAAAGAGACAGGAGAGAGAGTTTAACCTTCTAAAAGCTATTCTATTTAGGCTAGCTCTGATACCATGTTGAGATTCCATATGCTTAGCTAGATATCATTGTATTCAATTCAATTTCACAAAAATAGCATATGCAGGATCAGTGAAAAAAACACAATCACAAGATAGACATAGATTTATCCTAGGAAACCCTCAAGGGGATGGAAACCCAACAAAACTTCCTCTATATAGATGTATCAAAAGTACAAAGATAAAACCCCAAACAGGTTCTCCTTATCCTTACTGGTATCTCTCTCTCTCTCCTATGCGCTATACATAAGTGAGTGTATGTGTGTACAAATGAGGAACACACCCCCTCTATTTATACTCTTTCTTTCACTTGAATTTTTCCCTAATCAAGTCAACCCCAAAAAACTTACTAGGAAAAATTCACCTATGAAGACACAAAACAATATTATATTATATTCAGGAGGCTTCTATTGACCCGACTTACAACGGAGGCATTACCTCATGACTCTACAATGACCAAATACAATAGTAACATCCCAACGAAGGAATAAAACATCTCCATAAGGTTACAACAATAAAATACATTTAGAATATTCTTCGAACTTACAACATTTCAACACCTTATGTTGAATGTTATCCTTCAAGGTTCCAATAAAGAGATCCAACAAATTATCTTCTGAAATATCCTTCACTTTGAGACTTATTTTATGAAACTGCTTGATGTGCTCTATAATTGGACCTTTTTTCTTGAGATTTACCAATTGGCTAAACAAGGTGTTGCTATATATCCCCATAATGTGCAATCAATTCTTCTGTGTGTTGGAGACATTTACCGAACATGCACACTTAATTTGGTTAATTTGGCCTTGTTAAACCACTATCCTAAGTTTTATTGACTTAATCAGCATCAGATGAGCACACTATGACATCAGCGTGAGCACACTCACGCCTACCTTCAGTCAAGGAGGCCAACTAAGCCTTCTCCTTCATTCGGGGAGGCTAACTAGGCTTCCTCCTTCAAATAAGGAGCATTCCAAGGGTGATCTGAGTGTCATAAATGCACCTAATTGCTAACTGATTATTACAATCAGTTAAGCTAAGTGGTGAAGGTGCCTCCATTCATTATATTGATTATTTTTATTAATATTTATGAACTAGAGTCAACTAGGGTGCCTCCAACCACCTCTGATGACTAGTTTGGCTTTGGTTAACCTCATCGAGTTTCATTGGAGTTAATGATGCACTACCACTTGTTGGTTGGCATGAAATGACATGTGTCTGAGCTACTTTCAGTTAGACTTAGTCATCCATTGCACTCTGACTTCAGTTAGGACATAGTTGAGTCAATCTGGACTTGATCAGTGGGTTAACTAGGTGTGTTTACTGTGGCTTATAGTCAGTTAAGCTACACCCATTCATTCAATTCGAATGACCTCCTTGGGAATTCGAATTGTCTTGGAATTCATGCACCTTGCATGATCATTGTATTGTATTACTCTTTATTTATTGATTATACATAGATGCTGCTCCTATTGTAGCACCATTATGCCATTTTCATGCTTAATTGTCTGAAATCTCTTATGAGACTATGTTTTAGTCCCTAGATTACTATTACAGATTAATATGGTATCAGAGCTCATGGAGGGATGAAGCTCAGATCTCTCAAAAACATGGTTTTTGACAAATCTTGCATGAAAAATTAGGCAAAAGCTCAAAATTCCAGCACTGCACCAGAAGCCAAGGCTTACCACTTAATACCCCAAGTAAAGGAATTGTTGATCAAGCTTGCTTGATCAAGTATGCTAGTTGTGATGAAAGCCTAAAATGTGCAGGCTATCCGACCTTACGGTGCCCCTTTTGTTGTGATTTACAGGTTTTAACAAGTGAAAATCATTCGCTACAGCAGTTTGAGATGGCTTCTTCCATCGAACTCTTGACTCCGTTCAATTTCCATTCATGGAAAGGAGATATGGAGATCTAGCTATGTGCCAGAGGACTCTACCAGGTCACTATGGACACTGAAGAAGAGCCTACTCATGTGATAGACAAAACTAGATTCTTGAACAAGAAAGATGAAGCATTCGGATTCTTGTGCCTCTCTATTTCCTGGGATCTTCTTTTCCACCTCTAGGGATTGAAGATTCCAAAGGAAATTTGGGACAAATTGGACACCTTGTATGGAAAACAGGATGATTTGAGAGTTTACTAGCTTGAAAATGAGTTGATGTCTCTCCAGCCTTCCAATTTCGAGACCTTAAATGAAAGAGGTCATGCTCTCATGGCTAGCACTTCGAAGTCCAAATCTCTCTTGATAGATTCTGGAGCTTTGAATCACATGATGGCTAAAAGAGACTCTTTCTCATATTTGGAGATCAAAAAATCCATTCCCATCCACATGGGAGATGACTCCACAATCATATCTGAAGGACAACGTACTGCAAATCTTGAGCACGGTTATTTTTCCAATGTTCTGTATGTACCATCTCTTGCATCAAACCTCCTAAGTGTTTATCAAATGACACATACGGGAGTGCCCAAGAGAGTCTCCTTTAGCCCAGATGATGTAGAGATCACAGAACTTGCATCCAAAAAACTTGTAGAAAAAGGCCTTGCAAACCATCATGCAAAATCCTACGAGTTTTCCCATTTTGTGGTGGATGCAAAGCCCACCGCATTACTGAATCACGGAAATGGGGTTAGTAGACTGTGGCATGAGAGGTTCAGCCACCTGAATTTCAAATAATTGTAGCAATTATAGAATAATTCCATGGTTGGAGGCCTTTCGGTCATCAAAGATGCCACCGGAATTTGCAAGGGTTATGTTGTTGGAAAGCACCTTGAGCATAAGTTTGATCGGGGAAAGGCAAGCCGAGCATCATGCATCCTGAGCTGATACATTCTGATATCAGAGGTCCCATGCCTACCACATCCATGAATGGATCAAGGTACGTTCTCACTTTCATTAATGACTTTTCCAGATACACATGGGTCCTTTTTATCAAAAAGAAGTCGAAAGTCTTGGAAAAATTCACTAGATTGAAGGCTTTGATTGAGAATGAAACTGGAAAAAAGATCAAGATTCTGAGATCTGATAATGGTAGGGAGTATATCAGTAATGAGTTACTGCATATATGTTCCAAAAGTGGTATTCATATCCAACATTCAGTCCCCTGCACTCCCCAGTAGAGCGGTATAGCAGAGAGGAAGAATTAGTCTCTCAAGGAGATGATCACTTGTATGCTGGAATCAAAGAAGTTGGATGCAAATTTGTGGGCTGAAGCCATGAATTCTGCAGCATATATTCAGATCAAAGTTCCATACTCATTCATGAAAGGGAATACCCCTTTCAAAGCATATTTCAGACACAAGCTGGATGTGTCGAATCTGAGGGTGTTTGGGTCCACTGCATGGGCCCGAATTTCGCTTGATAAAAGGAGGGCTTTACAACCGCAAAGCATAGAATGTTTGTTTATTGGATATATTGATGAATCTAAAGGTTTCAAGCTACTGGATATCAGAACAAAATAGATCATCATTGAAAGGAGTGTCATGTTCGATGAGCCTCTTCAAGAGGTAGAACTAGTGAAGGAGAAAATTGTTGAATTTCCTTCATATTCTACTGAATATTTGGATGATGGAATTGGGGGTGATGACTCTGATTTGGATCCTATTATTTATGATATTAGTGAACAGCAAACATTAGATTCTGAATCAGAACCTAAAGTACAAAATCATCTCCCAACTTGGGCTCAACAGACACTCTCCTCCGCAGGTGATAACATTGGAAATCTGGATGATCCAAGGAGAACCCGGTCTGATTTCCAAAGAGAAGGTGTTGTCCAACTTTTTGTGCCTTAAGTTGGGTTACCTAAGGAGCCGCCAGTTGACAGACTTGTTCAAAGTCTGATTCCAGTGTATCAGTTGATCCGTCT
>LPNX010035167.1:0-22019 GCA_001517045.1 Pseudotsuga menziesii
GTAGGTTGAGGCTAGCCATATATGGTAAGCTGGATGGAGGGTGCAATACGGTAGTGGGTTGGACCACGTTGGGGCCCATGCCCCCAGGTGGAGGGATGATGTGAGGAATGTTACCTCCAAGTGGGGGAACTACAGTAGAAGGAGTTACTAATGGAGTAGGTATGGGTATTCCTGCCATAGGAATAGGTACAGTGAGAGGAACGGTGGACGGGCCTCCTGAGGAGGACGTACCCATGATAGGTGTAGTAACTGGTATAGCGGCGGATGTACCACCGGTGGTCCCTATGATGGAGGGGTTGGGGTTCACGCCAGCCATGGGGCTAGTGGGGGCGATGTAAAGAGTGTTCTCAAAATCTGGTGACAGAGCTCTGTGCCGCTGACGAGTGGAGTCGAGTGACAAGGCTCGAGGTCTACGGTGATGACGTGTGGGGTCAAGTGAACCGTGCTGTGGGGGCTCGCCTCTGAGGCGACGAGAACGTCTCGGAGAGTCAATGGTGACAAGTGGTTTTCAAATATGTGGGTAATAACGTCGAAAAACAACTCAAAAATCCCAATGCAACCGTGTGTGCAGAAGGAGAGCTGAAAAAGCAAGGCACTCAGGCCAAAAAACAACTCAAAAATCCCAATGCAACCGTGTGTGCAGAAGGAGAGCTGAAAAAGCAAGGCACTCAGGCCAAAAAACAACTCAAAACACCTACTGTAACTGCGTGCTACAATAGGCGGAGTGTCAACAAAGTGGTCAGAACACCAATAAGCAGTCAGTTTCCTAAAAAAGAAAAATCGTGGACTCACTAGACCAAAGGGAGGTAAAGGAGCATGCAAACACCTAGCTACTGGTATTATGACTTAACTAAGTATATCCTCTGCAAGTTGATGAAATCCAAGTCAGACAATATAAGTAGAAAAGTCAAATGGCTAAAGTATCCCCCTACCGGGAGGGACACCGGGTACGCAAACCTAGAAGAATGGCAACTAAGCTACCCCGTTCATGACACGTCCAGAAAGGTGAATCTGCCGCTTGGTCCTTTAACCGCAATATTCCCTATACAGAGATATTCCGAGAACTGCGAGAGGTAGCCCTTCGGTTACTGAATGGATTTCGGTATTCCACTCAGACTTCCGGAACCAATCTCACGACTTCAACCCTCCTAAGGGAGAGGCCCTCTGACAAACTGGTGGTGACCGTGTCAAAAAATACTAGGGGATTTTGGTTCCCTAAAGGACAACAACTATGTCTCACGTGTAAATAACCGAGGGGTGTTATTTGAAGCCTATCCCCCCGATCCTAAGTAACTACAATATTCTTTTTGGGTTCCTCAAATGAGGTTATAGTGTTTGTTGAGTTAGATAGATTTTAAGTCTCACTTTGAATTAGGGGATAGAGTGTGTGCATGTGAGGTTGTGAATCCTACAATAGCAATGTATGAAAAACTTTGGAAAAAACTTTGAAAACTTTGAAACAACTTTGAAAACTTTGCAAACCCCTTTTTTTTTTTTTTTTTTTTTTTTTTAAATCAACAATGCTAAAAATTTTCTGAACAATGCTGTAAATAAAGGACAGAAATGGTTGTACGGCCGCAAGTGGGACAGGTGGTTGTGCAGATGCAGGAAAAAAGGGGGGCAAAGTAGCTGGGTTTCGGCGTATAAACTAAGGCCAAAAACTGTTTGCGGATCGCGGGTTGGAAGGCAACAGTCGCGCACAGATCGCGGGTTTTGAAGAAACAGGCGCGGTCTCGGTCGCGGGTTTCGGGCTGACAGCGGCGGTCGAAGCGCGCCTGTGTAATGAACAGGCGCGGTCGGATCGTGACTGTGGGCGGACAAAACGCGGTCGGGACACAGGAAAAAAGGCTGACAGCGGCGAACTGGTCGCGGGTTAGGGCTTTAAAGGCGCGGTCGGAGCGCAGTAAACAAGGCTGACAGCGGCGACCTGGTCGCGGATTTGGGCCTGAAAGGTATGATCGGGTCGCAGTAAACGAGGCTGACAGCGGCGATTTGGTCGCGGATTGGGGCCTGAAATGTGCGATCAGGTCGCGGTTGCGGAAGGAAAAAACGCGGCTTCCGACGGCCGAAAACGACAGCCGAAAGTACAGTACGAAAAGAAAATAACAGTAAAAAGAAACAGCGGAGTCGCCAAAACTGTAGCTAGGGTTTTCACCCTAGCTTGTGCTGATGAGCACCTACTAAGGAATCTGGAATCCTTAGTAGCAGTTCAATGAAACAAAAATAAACTGAAAAGTAAAAAGGCTAAGCTAAAGCAGTAAAAATAAATAACAGGAAGTAAAAGACAATAACGAAATGTGTAATGGTGTTTTTTATTAGTATTACCTCCAATGTGGAGGTTGGTGGATTCCGTTGCGCTGGTCCGATGTCGGTGGCTCCGAGCTCTGAGCTGCTCCTTCTCCTTCTCCGATGGTGGAAAATAGGCCAAAAGGGGTCTCAACGGTGAAAATAGCTTGATGGTAAGCTAGGGTTTCACGAGATGTTCTGGCAGAGTAAGGGTGCTTATGACTGTGGATGCGAAATGAGGGGGCTTCACCACTTATTTATAGTTTTTTAGTGGTGAAGTGCTTGCCCATGGTTTTTGGAAACCATGTGGTTTAGGGCAGCTTGTTTAGGGTTTTTGGCCCTTTTTAGGGTTTTCCTCCTTTTTCCTCATTATTTTTATTCCTTTTCTTCCCTTTTGGGGATTTTTGCTATTTTTGGAGGAATTTTGGTTATTTTTGGAGGAAAAAGGGGTTTTTGGGCCTTTTGGAGGCATTTTAGGCCTTTTGGAGGCTTTTAGTGGGATTTTCAAGGAAATATGGTAGGTAAATGGACGAATGAGCCATGAAATGGGGTAGATGAGGTAGTTAACCATTTTGGGGTGTTAACAATATGCACAACAACATAGCTCGTCGTTTGTTAAAACATTCATTACTCATAGTGGAAATTATCATAAAATAAACTAGAGAACATTCATAAAGTGCACAGGTTCAGAAAGTTAGAACGATCTCACAGTTAATGAAACACAGCTGAAAACAAAATAGTTCCCCTTCAAAATTGTTCATTTCACCACATTTGAACATTCCACACAGCACTTTCTCCAACAAGAAAATTTGTAATTATATTATTGCAAAACAAAATAGTTCCTCTTACAACAAGTTTTTCACAAGTCTCACTGGGAAAAAGCCCTTCTTCCCTCTAAATTTCCTATATTTATACAAAAACCAACCAAATCCTTTGAGTTGCCCCCCAACCATTTTAATCTCATAGTTTTTTCATTTTGTGAATGCTCATGATTCAAACGTTACGTTTTAGATAAACACTTTTATGAAAACGGGACTGGCTTGGTAACTGACGAATTGCCCAAGCCTGGGCCTTTGCTCTTTAATGATTACGCTCTATAACTCCTTGGTCCTTTTGAGATCTTGTTGGTCTCAGACCTTCATTATCTTCTTTTCCTTGAGCAACAACTCTACTTCTTTATGCTTTAGCATGCTTTTTCCTCCAGCTACATCTTCTTCGTAGCAATAATCCTCAAATGGATCTGAGAAAATTTCCTATGTCAGTCTGCGATCAAATGAAAACTCATCATTTATCTAGACTACTTTCAATAAAACATAAACCATAATACCAATAAAATGAGTATTGAAAGTAAAACCTAGGACTGTTTTTTCAATGTGGAAACCTTAACTCGGTCAAAACAGATAATTCTCAGCCGCCCATGGTGGGAAAACTAAGCAACAGGAGAATAAACTCTCATCGGTGAAACAGAACACCAAAAGTTAGATGTTTAGCTCACTAAACCACCACTACGACGGGCGATTAATGTTCTAAGGGTTCCGGAGCAAAACCAAACGTCGGCGAGATAAAACATTAGAAGAGGGTGTCTAAACGTCGGAGGTCAGATCTACTACAGCATCGGACAGTTAGTATGCTACATAGCCGCAACGGTGAAAGTTATAAGGTCCAAAAATTCTACAAACTAGTCAACATCGGAGAAAAATAGAACAAAACATCGGCGAAAGGAAAAGCAGTGCGGCAGACAGTTAGTCTACTCTGGAGCTGCAATGGCGGAACACAATCAGCCCATGGCCTCTGATCATAGTCAAAACATTCCAGAAAAACATCGCAAAGCAAAAATTTGAAACAATAAAACCGCGTGATCGATGAAAGAAACAACTAATCATCGGTCCAATCTCTATTTTTCCTCTGAAATAGCGGCAACTAAAATTCCAATTTGAACCTTGAACAAACTTCGGCAGTGATAAAACAACATGAAACTTGCTAAGTTCCACAGTCCAAAGCATTTGCAGACACAAACAATTTCCCGAAAAGCAAGAAAACAGTCAGCCTCAAACAATCCAAACGTGTAGCAGAGTGGAAGCAAAACGGTCTTCAACAAAATCAACAAGGAGGGTCCAAGTTTTTTTAGAAATTTGGGAAAACATTGCAGTTGCAACAATTGGCGGCTAAGTGGTGAACCCATATCTCTGAACAAACTCTTCCTTAAGTGACAGACTGTTTAGCAGTAAAACCGACATGTTGAATTCTTCTAGATGTTTGGATTTCCATAATGGAAAATATACGTACTTTTAATCATTGATGATAGTCCAATTTTAGGAAAATGGAACACAAAATATCAAAGTCAAGATAACTCTTTTGAGGCTAAGTAGATGAGCTTCATTTTACCTCTGTCTTTGGGTAGCTTCCAGCTTAGACACCACAGGATTGTAACACATGGTAAACAAAAATATTCATTTGTTCCCCATTCCCATGTCATTTCGCACTTTTGTGTGGTTGTGGAATTTTTTGTCCTTTTGAGTCCTCCTCATGCCTTTCTTTCTGAATTTTATTCAGGCTCTTCTATCCACAGTGTCCTTTTATGTGAGAGATGCATTTAATTTTTAGCTCACGGACGGAGAAGAACTTTTGGCAATCTGTACTCATATGATTCAGTACTTTTGTTTCGATAAATATTGCTTTCTTAGGAGTTTTGACTCTTATTAGCCTTTTAGCTTTCAATTCTTGGCATGGGATCATTTATATATAATATACGGTTTACCCTGCTTCCTTTACATGGGTATTTTGTTGTCACCCCCTAGGACATTTTTAGATGTGAAATGGATGGAGCCTCGAAATAGTATTCCAGACCTTTTGATCCTGAGTTATTTTACAAGGATTACGCTGGACTTCAATGTGTTCATAGCCATTTAGGAAAACTACTTACTAGAAGAAATTCCATCAGATTCAAACAATAAGATACAGTCTAATACCCAAAGATCTCAATTAATGCAGAACTCTGATGCTTTCCATGCAACCAAAAGTTTGCCTCTTTTATTGAAATGAAAAGAAATCTAAACTAAAAACAAAAACCCGAATGAAATAAATCAAAGTGGACAAACCAATCAATTTATTTATGTACAAAACAAAAATGAAAACAAAAATAAAAAATCAAGAAAAATAAGGTTTAAGAACTAAACCATTTACTGGTAAGTTCTCCTCCCATTCCTGTAAATCTTACAATTTATAAGTTGAGGGGACAAGTTTTGCTGCAATCTAGAAAGGGCCTACCCATAACTATTGAAACTTCATGTGCTTTCCCTTCTCATCATGCGGGTGATCCCACTTAAGAACCAAGTCTCCCACTTCAAATTCTTTTGTTCCAGGTTTGTGCTTATCAAACCACCTTTTCACTACCTTCTGTTGTTCCTTAAAATGTTCTCTGGCTTTGGATCTAGAATCCTCCGCCTTCAAAAGATTATAGATTCTTATCAGCAAGACTTCATTATCTGAGCCTCTTGACTCCTGAGCTATTACGGAAGACGGTAGCATACTATTGGGGGGCATAATGGCCTCTTTTCCATAAACAAGGGTATATGGTGACACACCTAAGGAAGTCTTGGGTGTGACCCTATCAGCCCAAAGAGCATTTGGTAATGCTGAATGCCAACTTCTCTGGTTTTCTATCATAGTATTTTTTAAGATTCTAATCAGATTCTTGTTTGTAGATTCTTCCAAACCATTTCCTTGTGGATAATAATTTGCAGAATAATGCAACTTAATTCCTTTTTCATGAGCAGTTAATCTAATAGAGGAAAAATAAGTAGCATTATCGAAAACTAGAGAAATTGGAACCCCAAACCTGGTCATAATATGATCTTGCAAGAAGTCCATGACCGTGTCTTCATTCACTTTACGCAACGGAATGGATTGAACCCATCGAGTGAAGTAATCAGTTGCCGTCATAATATACTTGTGTTGCAAGGAAGAATTTGGTTTTATCTCTCCAATGATATCAATTCCCCATTGCTCAAACGGTTATGTTATCATCACAAGCTTTAATGGTCCTGCTGCTTTAGCTTGTCTTCCTCCACACCTTTAGCAGATATCGCACTTTCTGACATGGGAATGTGCATCCTTAAACAATGTGGGCCAATAGTATCTAGCTCTGAGAATTTTATGGGCTGTCGTATCTCTGAAAAAATGCCCTCCAGTAGGCCCATCATGTAACTCTATCATGACCTTCCTCGCATCTTCTTTCTCTAAGCATCTAAGAAGAACTCCATCATAATTATTCCTGAATAATATTCCTTCAATGATCTGATATGAAGCTGATTTAAGATGCAGTGCTCTTCTTTGCTTAGAATTCCAATGTTTCGGTAACAATCCCTCCTGAAGGTAATGCACAAGGTCTCGATACCAGGAATTTGGAGCTATGAAAAGAGGACATACATCCATCAAATGTAACTCAGCTTCATTTTCCCAGTTATTTTCTTCATTGTCTTTACTTTCAGTCATTATTTTGCACAATCCTTGCCCTTTAACTATGGAGGCTGGCTTGAATTCGAGGTCATACTCTTGTAAAGTCATTACCCAATTGCCTCTTCTTTCTCCTAATTCTTTTTGTATGAAAAGAGACCTCACAGCTGGGTGTGGAACTATTACCTTTGTTCGGTTATTAAGTATATACAGCCTGAATTGTTTTACCGCTTTGAATACTGTGTAAGCTTGTTTATCCACAGCTGGGTAATTCAATTTGGCCCCTTGAAGACTAGTGCTCATAAATGATATGGAGAACTCATCTCCCCCATCTTCCTTCTGGGTAATCACCGCTGCTAGTGAATCATCAGATGCGAAAGTGTACAAAATAAAATCTTTCTCAAAATCTGGACTTTTGAGGGAGGGTGCATGTGCAACAGATGTCTTTATTTTACTGAATGCATTCTTCTCTACACCATTTGACATGAATTGTACACTTTGGTTCACCATTTGTTGCAAAGTTTTAACAATTTGAGCGAAATTTGGCACAAACCTTCGCATGAAATTTATTGTCCCCATAAATGATTGCATGCCTTTTTTATTATGGGGTAAGGGGATCTGTTCAATAGCTTTGATCCTATCTGGGTCTATGGAGATCCCCTTCTTAGAAACCACGTGACCCAGTAGCTTTCCTTCTGTAACAGAAAACACACACTTTTTGGGGTTCAACGAGATACCATATTTTCGGCAACGCTCGAAAATCTATTTTAGATGAAATGCGTGTCCGTCTCTCTTCTTTGAAAAGATTGTGATGTCATCGAGGTATACTACAACACTGCGGCCAATCATACCGTGGAAATCTATGTCCATAGCCCTCTGGAAAGTAGCTCCAGCATTTTTGAGTCCAAAAGGCATCCTTTTGTAATAAAAAGTCCCCCATCTTGTTCTGAATGTAGTTTTAAGTCTGTCTTCTTCAGCTACTAACACTTGATTGTAGCCAGAGAATCCATCTAATAAAGAAAATAACTCAGAACCTGAAACCATTTGCAATATCTGTTCCATGGGTGGGACTGGATAATAGGCTTTATCCGAAGCGCGATTTAAGTTTCTGAAATCCACACATAGTCTAATTTCCCCAGATTTCTTTCTTACTAGTACCAGATTTGAAGCCCATTTTGAGTGTCTAACTTTGAAGATAATTTTAGCATCCAACAACTTCTTTACTTCATTCTAAATTAGAGGCTCCAGTTTTGGATGCATTTTCCTCAAAGGTTGTTGATAGGGCTTGACTCCAGATTTGATAGGGATAACATGCTGAATAATATTGGTGTCATATGTCTTCAGATCTTCATATGTCCAGTCAAAAACATATTTGTATTGTTTGAACAGACTGATGAACTTATTTATTTCACCTGGAGAACAACACTTTCCCAAATTCACATATTTAGGCTCAATTTTAGTCCCTAAATTAATCAAATCGAACTGTAGAGACGAGCTATGAGTCTTAACATTTACTGGCCTTCTGAATTTATCGTTTAGATCAAACATCCACTCTAAAGTCCTGACTCCTTTAGGAATAAAATTATCAAATTTTAGCTCAGCTTGATGTTCTTCATCATCAATGATTGCCCCTTTAAAGGTTTCATCATTTGTCAAACATTCCAGAATTTGCTGTGTTAGTTTTTCATCATATAAGCTAGCATTATGATCTTAGGATATTTTCACTGAGAGAATAACAAGCACAGCAATAAAACATAAGCACATCACAAGATACAAGAGACACAAAGAGTTTTCCTCAGGGAAACCATAAAGGAGAAAACCCCGCAACTTCCTCAGAGATAGAATCAACACCAAAACAGTAAGATGCACTCCCGACAGCAGTAGTCTTCTTCTTGTCTAGTCCCAGTGTATTTCCTTCCTCGCTAATGCGCCACACTTGAGTGAGTGAGTGATGTGTTTTGCAAGTGATAAATAGAGAGGCTCTCACTCTCTATTTATATTCTTCCGTTCACTTGAAGTGCACTCCAACATGTTGGCCTCACTTAACAATTACTTACTAGAGCCGACATCTCTAGGAGTGTCTAATAACCCTAGTGCCCTACCACTTGTGGGGACTTTGCCTCCTCTGACCAATAGGATGGTAACACAATGGTGGGGACTATTGCCCCGACTTACAATGACTCTCCTAGGGTCGACTTCACTATGATAGTCTAATAACCCAAGGGCCCCACAACTGTTGGGACTTTAACCCTTGACCAATAGGAGGGTTACCCACAATGACTTGACATGACTTTCTCATTATAGAAACTTCCCGGAATAAACATCGGGGTATGACATGACTCAAATACATTACAATACATCCCGGAATGAACATCGGGTTACAATAGATAAGAAATACAAGTGAATACATTCCGAAGTTACAATTACATCAACACTCCCTCTTAACTAGGAATGTATTCACTCAACACAATTTATCAGCACTGGTCTTCTTCTCTGTATCATCTAGGTCATCGTCAGGTCTTCTTCATCTTCAAAGTCATCTTCATCTTCAAGTCATCTTCATCTGTAAGTCATCTTCATCTGTAAGTCATCTTCATTGGATATGGATCATCTCTTGATCTGGATCATCATGGAACATCATCATTGGATCTGGATCATCTCTCAATCTGGATCATCATGGAACATCATCACTGGATCTGGATCATCTCTCAATCTGGATCATCACTGCTAGATCATCATCATTGGATCTCGATCATCACTGGATCTATATCATCATGGAACATCATCACTGGATCTGGATCATCTCTCGATCTAGATCAACATCACTGGACTGGATCTGGATCATCTCTCGATCTGGATCATCACTACTAGATCTGTATCATCACTCGATCTGGATCATCACTGGCTGTCATCACTAGATCTGGATCATCACTGGTGCTATCTCATGATTCTTCTCATCATAGGAAGTTCTACAGAGCCAGCCCTTTTTCATGTTGGTTGTAGGCCTACCCATCATGTAGGTTTTCGCCCAACACTTACATCTGACCTACTCATCAGAAAGGCACATCCATCCAGACAGGAACACATCCTATCACAGTGATGGAAGACTCCCATCCAGACAGGAACACATCCTATCACAATGATGGAAGATTTCAGCACTTACATCTGACCTACTCGTCAGAAGGGCACATCCATCCAAACAGGAACACATCCTATCACAGTGATGGAAGACTCCCATTCAGACAGGAGCACATCCTATCACAGTGATGAGAGATTTCAGCACTTACATCTGACCTACTCGTCAAAAGGGCACATCCATGCAGACAAGAACACATCCTATCATAGTGATGGAAGACTCCCATCCAGACAGGAACACATCCTATCATAGTGATGAGAGATTTCAGCACTTACATCTGAGCACGTGAGAACACATCCCTCAGTCACTCCAGAAAGGCTCTGCACTTACATCCATCTAGAAAGGAACACATCCTATCACAGTGATGGAAGGGATTGCACTCACATCTGATCCTACGAGAACACATCCCAGCAGTCATATCAGAATGGCCCCCAGTCCTCGACTGAGCTACCTGGTAACTGACCAGGCGCCTCCATTCTCCTAGAGAATGGCAGTTTCCCTTACATATGACCTGCTCGTCAGAATGGCCAACACTCACATCTGACATGGAAGGAACTTAATCCTTTAGCCATGATAGAATGGTTCAGCCCTTACATCTGATCAAGTGGGAACACATCCATCTATCACATCAGAATGGCTACTCAGTCCTACACTGAGTGATCCTGGTAACTAACCAGGTGCCTCCATTCCTAGAATGGCAATTGCCCTTACATCTATCCTTCTCGACAGAATGACCAGCACTCATATCTGACATGGAGGGGAGTAACCCTCTCACCATGATAGAATGGTTCAGCCCTTACATCTGACCATGGAAGGAACCAATCCTCTCACCATGTCAGAATGGCTATGGGTCTCATCACTTTCTCTTGGATGGAACCTCGATTTGGAGAACACCAAGCTTCTCCCTGAAGTACTCGAACTTCAGCCTAGACAATGGCTTCGTCAATACATCAGCTATATGTTCCTCCGTCACAACATACTGGAGCTTCACTGCTCCTCTCCGCACCATATCCCTAATATAGTGATACTTGATCTCGATATGCTTCGACTTGTCACGGAACACTGGATTCTCTGACAACTTCACGCAACTCTGGTTGTCATAATGTATACGAGTAGCATCCAACTGGAGATCAAATATATCAGACAGTAGCTTCCGCAGCCATACTGCCTAGCTGAACAAGCTGTGACATACTCTGCTTCAGCTGTACTCAGTGCCACATAGGATTGATTCCTGCTAAACCAAGAGATCACACCTGATCCCACACTGAAGCAACATCTTGAAGTACTCTTTCTGTCGATGGCACTGCATGCCCAATGTGAATCAACATAACCCTCCAGGTTAATATTCTGATTCACATCATACTTGAGCCCATAATCAACTGTACCCCTGCATGCTTTGCAACCATCAGGTGAAAATGTCTCAATGTGTTCACAGAAAAGCAAATATCTGGTCTCAGGTACATCAAGGACCCAATCATCTGACGATACATCGTAGCATCAACCATCTCTAATGAAGCATCACTTAACAGCTTCATGTTCGATGCCATAGGTGTGGTCATGCATTCCATCATCCTGAACCTATTTAGGATCTCTACAGCATACTTCCCTTGTCCACACCTCCATGCCTAGAAAATAGTGCATCGACATATAACAGGAGCATCACTGGTCTTCCGCCTTCAACCTTGAAGCAAAGGTTGGAATCCACTTTAATCTCAGTAAAGCCTAGAGTCATCAGTAATCTTTCCATTATGTCATACCATGTCGAACCTCAAGATATTTTGTAGTCACTCCCTCTGGAGCGAAGCATCATACTCCCTCTGTCTTCTGTGCTCTATGCACTAAAAACATTCTATACCGGAGTGACAAGTAGCTTCCTATGCTACTAATATTCTATGTGACCATATAGTGTATAGACTTGCATTTTCAACCTTGTAGCAAAGGTTAAGATCTTGATTAAGATCATCATGTACGTGTTTCAACTCTTACTGGCCACAAATGTCTCTTCGTAGTCTAGGCCTTCTTTTTGTGAGAATCCTCGTGTTACAAATCTTGCTTTGTATCCCACGATGTTTCGATCTACTACATGATAGAACTATGAACTTCTCTTCAGGTCTTGATACTGCGCCCTGAAATCATTCTTCTTGAACTGGTCTTCCCTTTCTTCTTGGTGGCTGGAAGGTTCTGCATCAATGATGTCACTGCACTCGTCATATTATTCTTTGTCTTTGAACTGTCGTCACTTGTTCTTCAGAACAAGTCTTCATTCTTCTTTGCTTGTAGGTGATTATGTATGTGATCTTTCCTACAAGTCAAATGCATTTGTATGGTTAGAAACATTTCATAAGGAATATTTATACTGGCAAGTTCTTATGCATAAATATATGATCATGCAACTACTTTAGCCAATACAACATTCATCCATATCTTACGAAACTTTCTAGATGCCTTCCATCTCTACCAGGACAACATTGAGATTGTGTACTAATCCAATATGTCAGCAAAGAGGTTTCATTCTAGATAAGTAACAATGGAGAATTTGTATAGCACCATGAGCTACTTACCCATCACATGCATATTAGTAGTATACTGTCATTAATGTAAACATCCTATCATGCATAATACATCAACTGAATATAAACAAATGCATAACAAAAATAATATCATGAAAAGACAATTGAATACGTATCTTTATTTGTTTCATGGGTAGACTCCTTCTTCAGCCTTTAGCTTCATCATCTTCTTCATTCATAATAGCATCGTTTATTATCTAAATGCTAAGGTGGATAAGAAGTTCTTCAAGAGTTGAGTCCTTTGTATTCCTCATTGCTTGAGGGATCTTCTTTGGATGGTGAGAGCTTGATCTTCAATTGCTCCCATCTTCTCTTCTCTTCTTATGAGTCGAGCTTCTTCTTCTTCTCGGAGTCTACTAAAAGTAATCACTTCCTTCTGGCACACATTCCTCACATGAATGAATCCCATGATCCTGGGAGGCCATTCAAGGTGGCCATCACTGCTTCTATATTCTTCACTTACTGCTTCACGTTGTTCTTTGATTTGAGAGACCCTTGTAAGGTATGACTGCATGGTCTCTGCATTTTGGATCTTCACTTCCTTCAACTATTTTCTCAAAGTCATATTCTGATTTATGTTCTTCCCTTGAAATAGCTTGGTCAAGGAATCAAACCTCATCGGTGTCTTTGGGGAAGAAACTTGTAGTACAAGTTGATTCGTGACTGAATCAACAATGATCTTCTTGGCCTTGACCAAGTTCTTCTTGTGAAAGGCTTCTAACCTCATCTCCCTCTGAAACTGGAACCTCTATACTCATATAGGTGTCCAATCCATTTTCTTCAGAGAGATCATATACTTTTAGGCTTGGAAGTTGTCAACTTTCCCAAGCTTTTCATCAAGCTGATGTGATAGATCACTTTGAAATGAGAACCTCAAATGAAAATAGCAAAGGATTAGATCTTACCGATTTGAGGTGTCCATCCTGGTTTCGGAGCTGGCTAATCTAGGGTTTGTCACAGAAACCCTAATTTTAAAAACTTCGAATCTTTCAGATCTGATTGGATAGATAGATAGATATATTCAAATGGAGTTGTTTAATGTACTCCTTTTCTGAAAACAGTGGAGGGAAGCTCCCGGAACAGGAAGCCCTAATTTTCCAATTTCTTCTATAGAAATTCCTATCATTGTTTCTGTGATATCGCTGAAATTACTGCTCCTATGTGTCTGAAATTTCTCACTGAGGTACCATCGCATGTCTCTAATCCAACACAACAGGTTTCCTCAGAATTTGTCTAACCATTTGGGATTTATGATCATTTTCCCAAGATGACCTGTTACAGGACTGTTCAGAACAACGAAGTTGTACAGAATTCCACGTGTCACTGGTTGATCTTATGAGTCTAATATTTGGACCACCGAAATTACAGTCCGTGCCCTTTCTAGAAAATCTTCAATAATTCCATTTGGACCTCTGTCTCCCAAGATATTGCAATTCTCTCCAGGTGTCCTGTTTAAGGATGAATTCTGGAAGAGGCTGGAACCCTAACTTGGAGGGATCATATCTCCCAAAATATAGAGAATCTGAGGCTAATTTTTGGACACAGTGTGCATCAAGACTTTATATTTGGCCCCTTCCATTTTCAGATCCTGAGCCTTCACCAAGCTCTCAATATAGCGAATTTACAAAAACTTATCAATTTTAGTATTTATGGTTTTTCCAGCTCGTGGTCAAACTAGGGTTTGACTTTCCCGGAGTTTCACCCAACCAAATTTCTTGATCCATGTCTCTAAACTTCGGTTTTGATGAGGATAAAAATCCTATGTTGGTCTCACTTAAAAATTCCTCTTCTGTAGAAAGCCCTAATTTCCACATCGAAAACTGAAAATGCTTGGAATCGAATTCTGCTTCGACAGAAAGATGCGCCTTTCAATGGAGAGTCATCCTAGCATACTTTTGCTGATAGATTATGGAGAGAGACCCAAAATGTAAGAAGCCCTAGCTTCTGTAGCTACATAATGTCTTCTTCTCAGGTTAGCTATGATACCATGTTAGTTTTTCATCATATAAGCGAGCATTATGATCTTAGGATATTTTCACTGAGAGAATAACAAGCACAACAATAAAACATAAGCACATCACAAGAGACAAGAGACACAAAGATTTTTCCTCAGGGAAACCATAAAGGAGAAAACCTCGCAACTTCCTCAGAGATAGAATCAGCACCAAAACAGTAAGATGCACTCCCGAAAGCAGTAGTCTTCTTTTTGTCTAGTCCCAAAGTATTTCTTTCCTCACTAATGCGCCACACTTGAGTGAGTGAGTGATGTGTTTTGCAAGTGATAAATAGAGAGGCTCTCACTCTCTATTTATATTCTTTCGTTCACTTGAAGTGCACTCCAACATGTTGGCCTCACTTAACAATTACTTACTAGAGCCGACATCTCTAGGAGTGTCTAATAACCCTAGTGCCCCACCACTTGTGGGGACTTTGCCTCCTCTTACCAATAGGAGGGTAACACAATGGTGGGGACTATTGCCCCGACTTACAATGACTCTCCTAGGGTCGACTTCACTAGGATAGTCTAATAACCCAAGAGCCCCACAATTGTGGGGACTTTAACCCTTGACCAATAGGAGGGTTACCCACAATGACTTGACATGACTTTCTCATTATAGAAACTTCCCGGAATAAACATCGGGGCATGACATGACTCAAATACATTACAATACATCCTGGAATGAACATCGGGTTACAATAGATAAGAAATACAAGTGAATACATTCCAAAGTTACAATTACATCAACATGCTGATCGTCATCAAAAACTCGTAAATTGGTAATCATATCTAGAACCGAAGGTCTGAAAAGCAATTCAATAGAACTCCTGTTATTAGAGGGCACAAGCCTCGCAGCTGAGGTGGCTAACAAGTCAGCTGGTACATTCTTAAGTCAAGGAATCGATACAATATTAAATGCATGAAAACATTTAAGCAAATCCCATATTTCATTTTGATAAGCTTTTAAATGAGGGGAAATGCAATGTATTTGATTTTGAATATATTTTACAATTATTTCAGAATCCCCATACACTTTCAGATTTTCTACTTTTAATTCAATTACTTTTCTTAGTCCCTGAACTAATGCTTCATACTCGGCTATGTTATTGGTGCATTCAAACTCTAACCTACGTGAAAGAAAATGTTTATTTTTCTTAGGATCAATCAGGACACAGCGAGCTCCTAATCCTTCCAAAGTTTTAGACTCGTCAAAGAAAAGCATCTAAAAATTGCCTATCACTATTGTACATGAATCAACATCTACATCTACAGCTAAGTCTGATATTTTACAATCAATTTCATCAGTCTTTGAAAACCAAAGGAGACCAGGTTGAGTATCTGATGTACCGCTGGCTTCTTCTGCTTGATAGTTTCCCAGTTCTAGCTCAATGAAGTAATTTCCCAAAACAAAATTCACTGGTTCATTCTTACCTTCTAACTGAGTGAAATTGTGTTGCATGTGGGGCTCTCTTAAAACTTTAATTTGATTTGGGCTTCCTTTATAAGGTAGCCACAGATGTGACCAGTCTGAAGCAAAATATGCATTCAACTTTGCTGACCAATATCTACTCAAAACAAGTCCATAAGCCTCAGGTATGTCTGCTACTACAATATCAATGAATTGACATACCTTATCATTTGAATATAAGTGAATGAGAACATCCTCCATTTCCCCAATTACATTCACATTTGTTCTATTCAACTAATTGACCTTCTAGGTAGATGGTTTAGGCTGTCCATTTATCTTCTTGCAGACTGACAGTGGCATAACATTTACTGATGCCCTTGAGTCTACTAGACATTTATGCACGTTGTGGTTGAAAATTTCAAAAGTAAGGAGAAAAGGTGGAGTCTTGCATTTAGGCTTACCTCCCACACTTGCTTCACCAATTTCTTCTTCTTGGGGCTGATTATCGATGGGAATATTCTCCTCTGGTATTTCAAGTGCTTTCAATAACTTTTCTTTCTGCTGCGGCACATTACACATCTCAAATAAAGAAATATTTGCCTTTACCTTTTTTATATCCTCCATGATGTCATAATCCATATTATGTTCTTTGAGATTCGTTTTCACATTATCGATCTTCTCTTCAATGGGCTTAGTAGGCATGTTGATCTGCTTCAGATTTTGACTGGTAATGGTAAACTCCAGAATTTTATTAGCTGAGGTGTTTTTTTGAAATTTCTTTACATTCTTTTGAAGTCTCTTAATCTTCGAGAGTATAAGACTGTTTTCTTTAATCAACCCTTGGCTTCTTGTTGTCCCATTCGTTTCTGAGATATCTTCATGTCTCGGATCCTTTTCTTCTTCGGTATCAAACAACAATACACAGTCCCATCAAACCATGGCATCATCCTCTTGTTTTTCTGTTA
Source organism: Pseudotsuga menziesii (assembly GCA_001517045.1). Classification (NCBI taxonomy): domain Eukaryota; kingdom Viridiplantae; phylum Streptophyta; class Pinopsida; order Pinales; family Pinaceae; genus Pseudotsuga; species Pseudotsuga menziesii. The sequence goes on from LPNX010035167.1 coordinate 16,820, forward strand.
ATTTATTATTATCTTTTCCCTCTTCATCATTATCCTCAGTTAATTTGGAATCCAACAACTGATTATTTACCAATGTCATTGAATTTATCCATTGAGGAAATTTTTTTTCAGAATGGGGTTGTTGGTGGCAAGTGCAAAATTTATCCATCCCTACCTCTATTAAGATCATCGATGCAGGACTGTGTGGAGGGGGTTGGGATTGATTGTTATCCTCTTTTTTCTTGTAATAAGGCTTATAGAACTTATGGGCTTCCTTTTCCTTTTCCAAGTCTATTATTATATTAGAGAGCTTATGCATCATCTTTGCCATTCCTTCGAAATCATGTGATTGTTCCTCTTTAGGCTTAGTAAATAACAAATATTTCTTCCCAACATTGTTTTCCCCTGACTGCTCAGGATAATCTTTGATGCTTTCCTTTTCAGCCTCTACTCTCTCCGCTTCTTCATAAGTCTCTGCTAGCGTAGGTTTGGCTTTCATTTTGAAAAACATGGCCAAATCAGGCCCTAGAGCTGAAGTATAATTCTCAATCAGAACTTTATCTGAGGGCTTATCAATTTCAGAAAAATTCTTAAGATAAGCTGCAAATCTTTGGGTAAAACTATGCACCTTTTCTTTTCTTTCTTTCTTTAAAGCGCAAAATCCTTTCATGAGAGCCGCATGAGTTTTTTGGGTTGCATATTTGCTTCTAAATATCCTTTCAAAGGTATCCCAATCTGGGATTGAATTAGCAGGCAAACCAAAATACCTTGAAGCTACTTCTCCTTTAAGGGCATGTGGAAAAATTCTGCAGACTACGTCTTCGTGTTCTCCAGCCTTTAACCCTTCTATGGCCAAATAGAAACTTTGCAAATGGTCATCTACTAAAATCTTCTCATTTGGGTCAAACTTGGGTAGCATCTTCTCAAAAGATTGAGGTAAGTCATGCAATGGAGGTGCTAAGTTTAGAGGTGATCTGGCTTTCCAAGTAGGTGGTGGATTTGGTGGGTTAGGTGTTTGATTTATATTTACGCCTGCGATGAGTCTAGGTGGAGAGTGAGGTGGTGATGGAACAGGAGTATGCATAGGAGAATAGTAAGGAGTGTTTGGGCCTACTTGATTCAAAGGCTAAACAACTTCCTGTAATGCTACTTCCACTAATTCTTCCAAATCTCCGACCAACACTGAATCTTCCAAAATAGGACGGTCTTTCTTCTTGTATTATCTTCGGGGTAAATCAGGGATAGTGGGTAACCCTCCAATACTCTTTACATAGGCCTGTGTATGTCTTCCCAGATCATTAACTACTTGGTTGTCCACAGAAAACAAATGTTCTCTATTCTCTTTAGTGTTCGGATCAGGAAATAAACTGCTTTCAAAACTATCACTGGTGGAGTAACTTCGAGGAAATTGATCGAGGAGGATCCAAGAAGGAAAAATTTTGAATTCCTCCAATCTCAGAAAAACTAGCACCAAATCGAAGGGCTCGCCGAGATGATTCCAGCGGCGTTCGTTTCACCTCAAACGGACTCCGTATAAGAAAGTTATTGCGTTCTGTTGTATTGATGAAACAAGCAAATTTGGCAAAATGGGGTGCCACGTGGCACCACTGACATGGTGACACGTGGCAGTACAGACCAGACACAAGGTGACACGTGGCAGTACAGATCCAAGCTGGCATATGGTGACTGGACGTATGGATGGTGACGTGGCAATACAAATAGTGACTTTGCGGTTGACTGGATGCTGACTGGGAGTGAGGTGGACCAATCCTGGGACGCCACGTGGCAGCATGGATTGGCCAATATGTCTAAGGAAAAATTTATGGCCTCCATGGGGTTTGACCCCGTGACCTCTCTTGTATAAGCGCTCTGCCTTCACCACTTGGGCTACTTATGATTATTGGTATGTGGGTTAACATTATGTTATTTAAGCTTGGAAAAGTTTATAATAACACAAAAAGTGGGGTCGAGGCCATGGTTGCCAATACAACAAGATACGTGGGGAGTTGTTGCAACTCCAACCCACAAGTCACGTGGAGCTCATGACCCATTCAACGCGCCACCACATAACCACTTACCACGTGCTCTTAACAAATGTTGGTTATGGCGATTAACATGGGTTGGAGACCATGTGTTACATGCCACCTAATATGGGGTGGAGACCATGGTGTTATAACAAACTTCAACGGGTTACATTATATGGGTTGGAGCGCTGCCATTATGGGTATGTTATAACAATATAATATGCCATAGTTGGAGCGCCACCACAAATGGCTTTTAAAAAGTGGGTTTTTAAAATATTATAAATGAGTTTAACCTATACTTGGTATAGTTTTAAACTATAACCAACTATATGGTTGGAGTTTTCAAAGGGAATTGGCTTATTATGAAAACCAACTTAGGGAAGTTGTAACCACATGCCTATTTAGGCAACATTGTTGTAACTTAAGAAATCATGAGGAAAATGTGATGAGGGCTAACTCAAGCCTATATAAACCCCCTCATATGCCATTTGCCACTCATGCCTTGGAGTGGAGACTTTGTAGCTAAAGGAGAGAAGGGAGATTGCGTAGCTCTGCAAGAGGAAGGTATGAGTGTTTATACTCGTTTTACACCGTCTTCAGGCTTTGAAGTTGCTGGAAGCAGTCTTGTTGTGTTTTGGGCAGCGGTTCTCTTCCTGAACATTGTCGCCAAGGTATCATTGTATCATTGCCATGTATTTTGCCTTATGCTGAGATTATAGATTGGCCCTCCTATTGAGAAGCAAGCCCGGAGACGTAGTCCATCCTGGACGAACTCCGTTATCAACTTGTTGTCTTTATGTGCGTGTTGTCTATGCTGTTTGGTTCTCTTCTTATGGATTTGTGAGCTTCGTTCATGCTCTTTATGCAATTCATGTTAACGTCATAGAGTAGAAAAGATCTTGTTTTCGGATCATGTGGTATCAGAGCAGGACTGTTTGACGTTGGATTGTGAGTGTGGATGCTCACGAGGGCTAAACTGCAAGCTGGTGAGGGTACATTAGAGCCTTACAATTCTAAAATCAGACGTGCACACCAAAGGAAGAAGATGGAAGCTAATGATGCCCGCACCGAGATGGAGGCAAACTTTCACAAGGTCTTCTACATGATGGCCGACAAGGTAGACAAGTTGTTTGCAGACTATGAAGAACGCATGGCAAAAGAAAGAAAAGGCAGTGAAGTAAAGAAGGAAGACAAAGAATTGAAGGACGAAGGCAACGCTTCAGTTAACCAAGGAGGAGGTGGTGAAGAGCCTCCTGAACCTCCTTCTTCACCTTCAGCTTCAAGCACAAGTTCAAGTGCTTCCTCCTCATCTCATTCTCAGCATTCCAAGGTTCCTCACAAAGAGCCTCAAAGGAAGCCCTTATTGAAGCTCGATGTGAAGTTTGATTTTCCCATGTTCAATGGGGAATCGAATGCAGAGAAGTTGAACAATTGGATAAGGAAAATTGAGGTCTATTGCCGAGTCCAGCAGATCAAAGAAGAAGATGTGAAGATTCAGTTGGCTTCACTTCGGCTGACGGGAACCGCGCTTGTATGGTGGGAAAGCAAGCTTCAACAAGGTAGCGAACAAATGGGTAATATTCTCTCATCGTGGTCTGCTTTCATTTCTGCTTTACGTAAGAAATTTTATCCATTGGGTTATGTTCAAAAGGCTATGATGGATTGGCAAAGTTTTAGACAAGGCAAGGGTCAGAGTGTTCAGAATTTTACTGAAGAATCTAGAAAGAAAGCTCTAGAGTTGAATATTTCTTTAGATTCTCCTGACACTCTTTTGAAGTACATTGGTGCTCTTCATCATTATCTACGCCATACTTTGCTTTTGTTGAACCCTACTAGTGTGGATGAAGCAAGTGTTCAGGATACTCATCTTGAGAGCAGGGGGAAGCAATTGCAAGATGACCATCAGAAGAAGCCTTTCAAGCACAACAACAACCACAAGTTCAAGGAAAAAGACAAGAGCAAGAAGACAGCTACTGCCAAAAAGGAAGGAGGAAAGCTCCATTGCAAACATTGCGGCAATGATGGGCATGATGAAGAAATTTGTTGGAAGTTGCATCCTAAACAAAGGCCAAAGCATTTTGGAGGAAAAAAGAAGAAAAAGACTGTTGCAACAGCGCAACAAGATTTGGGTTCCGACTCAGGTGATGAAACCAAGATTACAGCCGTGGGAATGCAAGGTAACAAAACTCCTCATACTGGTTCAAGTTCTACTCATGTTTCTAAAGAAAATGATAAAAGAAGAAGTGAGTTGTTTCACATCAGAGTTGTGTCTAAGCATACAAAGATTGAAACATTATTTGATCCGGGTTCTCAAGTAAATTTGATCTCAGAATCAGTTGTTAAGAAGTTGGGCATACAGACTAAACCTCACCCCAAGCCTTATCCTCTTGGATGGGTATGTGATAATGCTAAGCTACAAGTGACTAAGCAATGCAGGTTAAGGTTTGCTATTGCTTCAAAGTTGATCGATGAGGTGGACTTAGATGTTGTTCCTCTTGACATCTGCGGTATTGTATTGGGGAGCCCATACTTGTATGATCGAAAAGCAGTATTCTTCCGTCATGAGAACAAGTACCATCTCACCAAATATGGGGTGGAGTACATTGTGAGAGCTCACAGTATGAAGGATAACACCCCTCTTGTTAGTGCAAGACAGATGAAGTGGCTCATCAACACTAATAAGAGATACATGCTCATGGTTGTGAGAGCAAAAGATGCTGAGGCATCTGATGCTTTCAAAGGTTGTGATCCTTCTCATAAAAAGGCTATGATTGATATTGTGGCTAACTATGATGAAATATTTCAGGAACCTATAGGTTTGCCTCCCAAAAGGGAGATTCGACATGAGATTCATCTCCAGCAGGATGCCCCTCTTCCTAATGTGGGCATGTACAGGTTTTCCGCAGTTATCAAGTACAAGAAGGGTACTAGTAACAAAGTGGCAGATATGCTTTCTAGACCTCCTATTGTTGCATCTATTGTCTTGAAAAATGCTTCTTTATCCCATGAAAGTTATATTGAGCAGTATGCTACTAAAGATGATTTCAAGGGGAATTATGAGAAGCTAACCAATGGCACACAAGTGGAAGACTACTACTTGCAGGGAAAGTTGTTCTATCATTTGGGCAAGTTATGTGTTCCTATCAGTGAAAGAGTCCATGTAATACGAGAAGCTCATACTTCTCTTGTATCAGGGC
>LPNX010035167.1:23282-67836 GCA_001517045.1 Pseudotsuga menziesii
CGAAGCAGTCTTGTTGTGTTTTGGGCAGCGGTTCTCTTCCTAAACATTGTCGCCAAGGTATCATTGTATCATTGCCATGTATTTTGCCTTATGCTGAGATTATAGATTGGCCCTCCTATTGAGAAGCAGGCCCGGAGACGTAGTCCATCCTGGACGAACTCCGTTATCAACTTGTTGTCTTTATGTGCATGTTGTCTATGCTGTTTGGTTCTCTTCTTATGGATTTGTGAGCTTCGTTCATGCTCTTTATGCAATTCATGTTAACGTCATAGAGTAGCAAAGATCTTGTTTTCGGATCAGAAATGGATTTCCTCGACCAGCCATGCACTAGTGGCCCTCCTTCTAGCGCTAGAAACTGTTGAGGCCTGGAAAATCGTAGGCAACAGCAGTAAGGGATTCTCCCCATTCAACGTTCCCAACTAGCCTGTGACTGTTTGGTATGGGGAATCCGTCCAGTTTGCGGTCCGGCTAGCGTAGGTCAAATAACAAAAATAAAGGGTTTCACCAGTTGCGGCCCAGTCCACCGTGTGTATTTTGTGTTTTTAACTTTAAGTATGATATGCAAGTGCCTATCTAACATGCAGATTGATAAACAATACGAGGAGTAGTCACAACACACAACAGAAAACAAGACTAACTAAGTTGTCCCTAGGGAGCAAGATTATCAATTAATGAGTAATGTATTACTGCTCATATGTTAATATAAATCACAGATAGTTGTTCTTAGAATCAAAACACATAAACATGAATAGAGATATGCACAACAAGATAGCTTGTCGTTTGTTAAAACATTCATTACTCATAGTGGAAATTATCATAAAATAAACCAGAGAACATTCATACAAGAGAATAGGTTTAGAAAGTTAGAACGATCTCACAGTTAATGAAACACAGCTGAAAACAAAATAGTTCCCCTTCAACATTGTTCATTTCACCACATTTGAACATTCCACGCAGTACTTTCTCCAACAAGAAAAATTGTAATTATATTATTGCAAAACAAAATAGTTCCTCTTACAACAAGTTTTTCACAAGTCTCACTGGTAAAAAGCCCTCCTTCCCTCTAACTTTCCTATATTTATACAAAAACCAGCCAAAGCCTTTGAGTTGCCCCCCAACCATTTTAATCTCATAGTTTTGTCATTTTGTGAATGTTCATGATTCAAACGTTACGTTTCAGATAAACACTTTTATGAAAACGGGACCGGCTTGGTAACTAACGAACTGCCCAAGCCTGAGCCTTTTCCCTTTAATGATTACGCTCTATAACTCCTTGGTCCTTTTGAGATCTTGTTGGTCTCAGACCTTCATTATCTTCTTTTCCTTGAACAACAACTCTGCTTCTTTATGCTTTAGCATGCTTTGTCCTCTAGCTACATCTCACATACCCCAATTTTGTAAAATTATGTAAACTGTTTTAATTATATTCCTGAGACATTATGTTAAATTTAATACTAAGTAGGAATTGATGACTCAGCAGAGTCAACAGACTTGGAATGTAATTCAGAATATTTTTATTATTAATAAATAAATTGTGGAGACAACAGCATGGGAGAACTGTTAAAAAGAGGATACTCGTCAAACTAGTGGATGGAACTAGGTGGAAGGCAAAAGACAAGTGGCAGCATCCTCAAACACTTCCTAAGTTGCAGGTGGCAACTTCCCTACATTTGGGGTCATGATCCCCCAAGAAAGTGGGATCAGAGCAGGTGGCTCATTAAATGACAGTTAACCCAAAAAAGACCTAGACAATCTTTTAAAAGTACTCAATGAAGAGAGCTGAGGCTGCTCAGATTTTCTAGAGAGAATTCATTCAGGTGAATGTTATTCAAGAAATCCATTGAGGAAAGAGGGAAAAACAGTAAGGAAGTTGTGGGAAAGGATTGCTACAGTAACTTTTTTTATTACAGCTTGGTAGCTGTGAGAGTTTACTGAAGAGTTCTGAGTTAATACTGAGTTTGAAGACTGGTATATGACTTTGCTGCACCTAGTTCCAGCCAGGGAGACCATAATAAGCTCGGGGGTCCTGAGAAGTCGCTGTCTGAGCGCTCTCTAGGAGTTGGTAGGGAGGAACGGCCTCCCATTGCTGTTGTTGTCCCAGTTTAAACAGGTTCAGTTACTGATCTATTTATGTTTTAATGGGTATGAATGAATGAATGTTATGTTTATATTATATGACAGAAGAGTTAGTTAGTTTAGTAATGTGAATATCACAGGTTATCAGTAGTTAATCTGTTGATGAAATTAAAGAAAATTACTATGTTTTTCCACATCTGGGTTCACCAGACCGTACTCCAGCACAGTATCTCGGTATTGGGAAGTAGTATTCTTCTGAACCGAGCTTCTAATTTAGTTACTTCCAGTAACTACAAGTGTCTTACAAATTCATAAGTTATTTTCTTATAGTCTTAAAAACTACTTCCTAGTACTGTATTTTTGTTCCAGTAAATTCTACTATAAAGGAAAGATAGTAGAAGTTATATTAGAATTTATACTGTTTTACTATATAGTTTTCTTCCTTGTATTCAGATAATTTCATTTCTAAAAATAAACGCAAAGCAAGAACAAGTTACAGAACTATAATTCTTATTTTTTTTCAGAATATAATTATGTTAATATTTGTACTTACAAACATCTATAAGTAAACATTATAACTAAGAAAATAAACTAATTACACCAGAGTTAATTCATAAGTATTTTTATAGATAAACTGGTGGATTTACACTCAGGTTATTAATACATAAACTATATTATTTCACAGAAAGTTATGGTAGTAATTATACTAGTAATTTATTTTATGCAATACAAGAATATTGTTATTATTAACATAGAGACTAATCTGGTACCCTGTAAGTAAATCTTAGAAATATTTATACTGTAAATTTGAATTACTTATTATCTAAGTTATAAGTGAAAATTTACTTACAGTACCAAGTTAAATAAATAAATAAAATATATAAAACCCTATATTATTATTAGGGTATAAACAATATAACATTTACAATTTCCTCATTAATAAGAAGATTAAATTATAAACTAGATAATAACACTTAATTTTCAGTATACAAATCAAATGTTTATCTATGCAGGAAGAAAAGACAGAAGTACAGGATGCTCGGCAGTCGAGCTTAAATGTTTTAAACCTCATCAGTAACCCTAGTGTGACAGATTCCTTCTTAACTTAAATTTTATTTAACATTAAAAGAAGCAAGAACAATATAATTATCCTTCACTGCCATTTAGGGTTAAACCCTATAAAATCCAATTTATTTACAAGTAAATCAATTAATGGTAAAACTAACAGTATTTTACTTACAGATATGTTTATAAGAATAAAAATTAAACATAATAAGCATTCGAAACTTCGATAACGTAAGCAAGGAAAGAATGCAGGAGAAATTGCAGTAACTAATTACGGGTATAATAACCCAGGGTAAACACCCAAATATTTACAAAATACACAAGTGTATTGACTGCAAATAAAAGCCAGTGCAGTAGTAATACTCATGGCAGTAACAAAAACTTACACGAAGGCTTACAGCGTGTTCATTGTTTTTTTTATATAAACATAATAATAATTACAAACAAGGTTTTACACTCACGGTCGAAGCCGGAGAGCTCTGCGTGAGAGCTAGGGTATAAACCCCGATACATAACATTAAAATAAACAACTAAAAACCATGAAGTTCAAACAGGGTCGCAACGACCAACCCATCGCAATCCTTTAAGGATTCACACAAGGAGGACAAGCCGTAGAGAGACCAGGGCTTACTGTGGCCCGTAATGCCGTAAACCTCATTCCTTTTGTAGACAGAAGAAAGCAGCAAGTAGACCTGTAAAACCATTTCACAGCCAGCTATTAGTTACTATTTTAATGCAAAAGAAATGTATTTACAGTAATGATAGCTTCGACTTTATAGAAAAATGAATGCATTTGTATACCTTAGCAGTGGATATTTTCACACAGCTGAAGCCGCGACCAGCCTGAGCAATAATCCTGCAAATCGACGGCAAAGGAACAACAGTAATAACACTCTCCACCACTGACAGTAAAAAGAAACCCCAGCAAATCGATGGACAGGGCAAAACCCTACGACTGTAAATTTTTATCCTGGCAAATAACCCACCGTCTACATACAGCATAAGCCACGTTCCATTGAAGGAGGAATCACTCTCATAGGAACAAAGAAGGGTAAGGACTGTCACAAATCAGAGTTCAAATTAAACAACGAGGATCGCAGAGACAAACAGCGAGTCTTTTAACAGTCTAATATCCCACACAACGCAGTAGCTGAGCTCACAAAGAACTGCAGCAACAGGAGGACCGACAGCAAACATCGCAACAGCAAAACAAACCAGGAGGGTTTGCAGAGTGGCCAAAGGCCCGAAGGCAAAGGATAAATTACAAATTAGGGTTGAGTCAACAGTTTTATAACGCCAATGCATGGCTGAGGAGCGACCACGTAGTACTTAAAATACTTTCCATGCAGTGGGTAAAACTCTAAAGTTCCACGACCTTGTCCTTTGACTAATCTCTGAACCAAATCATCGCGTGGAGATCCCATAAGGTGCTCTATATACCATAGTATAACCTACGTTATGTTATCAACCACGTAACATTAGAATATGGTTATAAAAATTGCATTATATATATTTCTCCTTATTAGTCTCATATATATATATATGTATGGAGAATTGTTCAAATTCTAAGAAGTTATAATAGCATGGAATAATGTTAAGTGGTGGTGGTTTAAAAACCTTCCACTATATTGTCAAATTGCCTTAGTCTCAAGCAAAGGTAAAGGAACTTAACATTCTTTAAAGTCTATAGTAAGTGGTAACTAATCTTTGTGATCCATCAATTTTGATATTGGTTTACTCTAGACTATATCTTTGATAGTTGTTAATAAGTTAAATAACCTTTTTAATAGTCTTGGAATCCTTGAGATGACAATTAGATCTTTGTCACTCTCTAAGCTCCACAATTTATCAAAATTTTATAAGTTGTTATGTGAAAGGTAACTTGGATATATAATAACCTTCTTGCTTGATAGTATAATCGTAAAAACTCATAAGGGGTTAAATAGGACAAGTTTAGCACTCATTCAAAAGGTGTTTGGTTTCTATCCAATGTCGATCTTGGAAATAAAGTAGCATTCTAAAATAGTGCAAACCCTTAAATTATTAAGGGAACATTTGTATCAAGCCATAAACTCATCAATGCTTAAAATAAGAAAAGTATAGATCGATGCTAGTGATATCTTATCAGTTACAACTACAGTTGAAAATCTGATTATGATGCAATCTAAACATGGCACGTTACAGTAACTTTGAATAATAGAAGTAAACCTTTGATGTTGTGATTTTCTACCATGCTAGCTGTTAAGTAAAGAAATAATTTATTACATTCTTACACTTACTTTCAGTATGGACATTTAATGGGTTCGTACTCTGTAGACTTGTTAAACTCTATATTTCTGTATAGAAAAGTTAACTCCCACCTCTTTATGTAGAATTCAATTCTCTAGCATTAAGTCTCAAGAAAACTTAGTAAAAGTTGTACCTTTAGAAGCATGGTAATGCTGTCTAGCATGCATGTACTTTTACTAATTAATTTATATACATCAAATCGTATTGTAAACTTCTGAGACTTGTTAACAGCGACCCCATACTTCTTACCTGTATACCTGTAATAGAAGAAAAACTGTTGCGTTAGCTCGAAAGCTAAGTAAGCCCAGTCCTTCATGACAAACCCACCTTGTGTCGCAAACAGAAAAACAATCAGTAACTGAAAAGAAACTATTCTTTAAATTTAAGCAAGAAATCATTCAGTTACAACTCTAGTAACTTCAAACTAATCAAATAGTTAAAGACTGCATTTATGAGTATTTATGCTATTTAAAAAAAAATTAATTTTTTTTCGAAATTTTTGGGGTTTTGACATGTGGTATCAGAGCATGGTTCAAACACTAGGCCATGATGTGGCTCAACTAGTTTCCATATAGTAGTAAAAAAATCATGTATTAACCTGTATTTTTGTTTTATGTAAAAAGCAGAAAATTTCTTTTTCTGAATCTAACAGGCAGGTATGGAGAAGTTAGGAGAATATGCTGAGGAGAAGTCTACACACATGGAGACATGACAGATGTCTAAAGAGCCTATGTTAGAAAAGATAAATTCTCACTCTTCAGAGCTGATACAGACTATAAAGAACTTAAAGACTGAAATGGAATCAGTCAAGAAGGATAATGAAAGGATATTAAAGACTCAGGAGGAGTTAAACCAAATCTTGATAGAAAAATTCTAGACAGAAGGGAGGAGTAAAAGATCCGAATCTGAGGAAGCTAGTCATCAGAAAGGGTCTAAAAAGATGAAATTGGTCAAGGCTGAAAGAAGCTCATCATCTGAAGGGCTCAGGGAACAACAAAGCTATTACACTACTAGTGACAGTAGTGAGGCTGAATTGTATAACAGAAAGAAAAAGTACATGCCATATGAAGAGATTTCCAGGGAGTTCAAGAAAATAAAGCCCCCAACTTTCAACGGAGAGACTGAAAAAGGGGAAGAGGCAGAGTCCTGGTTATCTGGGATGAGAAAATATTTTCAGATATACAACTATTCAAATCAGCTGAAGGCGAGAATGGCCATCTATAATATTTTTGGAAAGGCAGATATATGGTGGCAAGATTTGAAAAGAGTCAAGGGAATTAAAGAAAAAGAAGTCAATTGGAGTACTTTTAAAAGGTGCTTCAAGAAGAAATTTTTGTCCGAACAATACTATGAAGAAAGGGCGAAAGAATTTTATGAGCCATGACTATGAAGGACTTAAACAGTAAATTCTTAAGTCTGTTAAGATATGTACCATATTTAGTTTATGAGAAACCTAAAGTACAGAGGTTTCTCAGCTGCCTGCCATATCATATAAAGGACAGAATCGAATATGATAACCCCAAAACTCTGGAAGAAGCCATGAGAAAGGAAAATTTCTGTTTTGAACAGAACAAAAAGAAAGAAGGAATAGCCAACTGGAAGGCTAAAAAGAACAGTAATCAGCCTGAGTTCAAGAAAAAAGAGTTTGTACCCCAGAAGAATTTCAGGAATAACAAGAACAGAAATCATTCCAATGGTAAGAACTTCCAGGGAAATAGAAATGGTGCTCCTAATAATTCCAATAATTCCAATAACTTCAAGGGCAAGGAAGCTTCAAACAATCATGGAAATTACACTAAGAATTTCAAACGGAAGGAGCCTGTTAAGTGCTGGGAGTGCAATGGCCCGCACTATGCTTCAGTTTGCCCAAATCGGAAGAAGCCAAACAGCAATATTCATACTATACAAGATGAAATGACTGTTGGATATTTTGCAAGGACTATGCCCCAAATCAATGCAGCATTGGAGAACCGCCAAGCCGATTATCAAACTTCCATGGTGGAAGTAGAAGGTATGGTTAACCAAACCCCTGTCACTATTTTAATAGATCCAGGTGCTAGTCTTAGTTACATTTCCCCTAAGATAGTAGAAAAGTGTAATTTGACTATTGAAAAGTTTGATAACTCCTGGTTAGTTCAATTAGCCACAGGGGCGAAAAGGAAGGTAACCTGTTATGTTAAGGAATGTGCTTTAGTTATGAATGATTTTAAAACTACTGTTAAGTTAAATGTTCTACCACTTGGCTCGTATGACTTATTAATTGGTATGGATTGGTTAGAACAGCACAGGGTAGTTTTAAACTGTTTTGATAAAACATTTACGTGCGTAAATAATAATGAACCACCAGTAACAGTTAAGGGTGTTCCTAAGAGAACCGTAATTAGGCAGATTTCTGCCTTACAACTCAAAAGAGCAGTCAGAAAAGGGTGCAAAGCCTATTCTATAACTATTACAGATGAGGCAAATAAATATGAAAAAGATAAAGTAAAAATAGAGGATATTCCTATGTTAAACGAATTTACTCATGTTTTTCCGAAGAAAATTCCAGGATTACCTCCTAGGAGGGAACTAGATTTCACTATTGAGCTAGTACCAGGTGCTGTACCTAGCTCGAAAGGTCCATATCGTATGAATATTTTAGAACTTAATGAACTAAAATCACAGTTAAAGGAGTTAATAGATAAGAAATATATTCGACCCAGTGTGTCCCCTTGGGGAGCACCAGTAATATTTGTTAAAAATAAAGATGGAACTATGCGACTCTGCATAGATTACCATCAACTAAATAAAATGACTATTAAAAATAGATATCCGTTGCCCCGCATAGATGATCTGTTCAATCAGCTACGTGGAGCTACAGTGTTCTCAAAAATAGACCTGAGATCAGGATATCATCAGGTGAGAATTAAAGATGAGGACATTTTCAAGACAGCCTTCAGGACAAGGTATGGACATTACGAATTTGTCGTAATGCCATTTGGGCTTATTAATGCCCCAGCTGTCTTTATGTGTCTAATGAATAATATAATGCATAAATACTTAGATAAATTTGTTGTCGTATTTATCGATGACATCTTAATTTATTCTAAAAATGAAGCGGAACATAAGGAGCACTTACGGATAGTTTTACAAGAACTGCGAGAGCAACAGCTCTTTGCGAAGTTCAGCAAGTGTGATTTCTTTAAGGATGAAATCTAGTACTTAGGTCACGTAGTGACTAAGGAAGGGATTTCTGTGGATCCTGAAAAGATACGGGCAATCGAAGATTGGCCGGTTCCAAAAGACGTAACAGATGTTAGCTCCTTCATGGGAATTACCGGTTACTACCGGATATTCATCGAAGGCTTTTCAAAAATAGCTAACCCAATCACTTCTTTGCAAAAGAAAGGTAAGAAATTCGATTGGAACTTAAAATGTGAAGACAGTTTTAAGAAATTAAAAACTCTGTTAACAACTGCGCCTATTCTAAGAATAGCAGATCCTAATAAGGATTTTGTGGTATGCACCGATGCTTGTAATGATGGTTTAGGTGGAGTGCTGACTCAGGATGGGCATGTCATTGCCTATGAGTCCAAGAAGTTAAAGATCCACGAAAAGAATTATGCCACTTACGATTTGGAACTTGCTGCTGTTATTCATGCCTTAAAAATGTGGCAACACCACTTAATAGGAAGAAAGTTTACTTTAATGACTGATAATAAGGATCTGAAATACCTTTTAGATTAGCCCAACTTAAATGCAAGGCAAGCAAGATGGTTAGCCTTCTTAAGTGAATACGATTTCGAAATTTAGCACATAAAAGGAAAAGAAAACAAAGTGGCTGATGCTTTGAGCAGAATTGCAACGCTGAAATTTGCAGCAACAATTAGTACTTACGCATCTGATTTAAATGAACAGCTAGCTGAAGGGATAAAATTGGATGAAATTTATCAAAAATTACAATTTACAGCTAAAGAAGAACCTACAGAAAGTTTAATAAAAGGTTATAGTCTAAATAAAGATGAATTTTTATTGTTTAAGGACAAATTGTATGTGCCTAATGTGCCTAAGGTTAAATTGTTGATTCTGGATGAAGTTCATAAAACCCCTTACTTCGGGCATCCAGGCTATCAGAAGACTGTCACCATCTTAAGAAAAGATTATTTCTGGCCTAATATGAAATCTAAAGTAGCTGAGTATATAGCTAGATGTTTGGACTGCCAACAAGTGAAAACAGAACATCAACATCTAATTGGGTTACTGCAACCTTTACCTATTCCTAGTTGGAAATGGGAAATAATCAGCTTAGATTTTATTACTGGATTACCCAGAAATCAAAACCAGAATGATTCAATTATGGTGGTAGTAGATAAATTAAGTAAAGCAGCACATTTTATTCCTGTTAAAACCACTTACAAGGCTGCAAACATAGCTGACATATTTCTAAAGCAAATTTTTCGGCTACATGGTGTACCGAAGGTTATTATTTCAGACAGGGATCCTAAATTCACAGGGAATTTCTGGAAAACATTGTTTAAGGGATTAAACACAACACTGAATTTCAGTACCTCTTTCCATCCTCAAACAGATGGACAGACTGAAAGGGTGAATCAGGTGTTGAAAGATCTGTCAAGAATGTATGTTAAGGATCAAACAGGTAGGTGGGAGGATTACTTGCATTTAGTAGAATTTGCTTACAATAACAACTATCAATCATCAGCTAAGTTCAGCCCATTTGAAATTCTGTATGGGTGTAAATGTAACACCCCTATCTCCTGGAATAATCCAGTAGATAGATTGGTGTTAGGGCCTGAATTATTGAAGGAAATGGAACAGATTGTGAAACAAGTGCAGGAAAACTTGAAGGTGGCACAGGATCGACAAAAGAGCCAAGCAGATTTGAAAATAACTCCCAAATAGTTCCAGGTGGGTGAGCACGTGTTCATAAATGTAAGACCAAAGAAAATCTCCCTAAGACTGGGGATTTGTGCAAAACTAGCACCACATTACTGTGGTCCGTTTGAAATTCTATCCAGAATTGGTTAATTTGCATATCAGTTAGTGTTACCACCTAATTTGTAAGTGCATAATGTTTTCCATATTTCTGTTCTGAAAAAGTATGTTCATGATGCTACTCATGTAATTGATTGGAATGTTGTACAGGTGGAACCAGAAGGAGAAGTTCTGGTGGAGCCAGACTGTATCCTCGGGAGGAGGGAAATTACTCTGCAGAACCGCACGATTGGACAGCTGAAGGTGCAATGGAAGCACCTTAGTCCTGAAGAAGCTACCTGGGAACTGGAAAGTAAGATGCGGGAAGCATACCCGAATCTGTTCCAGGAGGTTCTAGAGGATGAATAATAAGTAACATCGAGGACGATGTTACATCTTAAGGGGGTGTGTATGTCACATACCCCAATTTTGTAAAATTATGTAAACTGTTTTAATTATATTCCTGAGACATTATGTTAAATTTAATACTAAGTAGGAATTGATGACTCAGCAGAGTCAACAGACTTGGAATGTAATTCAGTATATTTTTATTATTAATAAATAAATTGTGGAGACAACAACCCGGGAGAGCTGTTAAAAAGAGGTTACTGGTCAAACTAGTGGATGGAACTAGGTGGAAGGAAAAAGAAAAGTGGTAGCATCCTCAAACACTTCCTAGGTTGCAGGTGGCAACTTCCCTACATTTGGGGTCATGATCCCCCAAGAAAGTGGGATCAGAGCAGGTGGCTCATTAAATGACAGTTAACCCAAAAAAGACCTAGACAATCTTTTAAAAGTACTCAATGAAGAGAGATGAGCTGCTCATATTTTCCAAAGAGAATTCATTCAGGTGAATGTTATTCAAGAAATCCATCGAGGAAAGAGGGAAAAACAGTAAGGAAGTTGTGGGAAAGGATTGCTGCAGTAACTTGTTTTATTACAGCTTGGTAGCTGTGAGAGTTTACTGAAGAGTTCTGAGTTAATACTGAGTTTGAAGACTGGTATCTGACTTTGCTGCACCTAGTTCCAGCCAGGGAGACCAGAATAAGCTCGGGGGTCCTGAGAAGTCACTATCTGAGCGCTCTCCAGGAGTTGGTAGGGAGGAACGGCCTCCCATTGCTGTTGTTGTCCCAGTTTAAACAGGTTCAGTTACTGATCTATTTATGTTTTAATGGGTATGAATGAATGAATGTTATGTTTATATTATATGACAGAAGAGTTAGTTAGTTTAGTAATGTGAATATCACAGGTTATCAGTAGTTAATCTGTTGATGAAATTAAAGAAAATTACTATGTTTTTCCACATCTGGGTTCACCAGACCGTACTCCAGCACAGTATCTCGGTATTGGGAAGTAGTATTCTTCTGAACCGAGCTTCTAATTTAGTTACTTCCAGTAACTACAAGTGTCTTACAAATTCATAAGTTATTTTCTTATAGTCTTAAAAACTACTTCCTAGTACTGTATTTTTGTTCCAGTAAATTCTACTGTAAAGGAAAGATAGTAGAAGTTAGATTAGAATTTATACTGTTTTACTATATAGTTTCCTTCCTTGTATTCAGATAATTTCATTTCTAAAAATAAACTCAAAGCAAGAACAAGTTACAGAACTATAATTCTTATTTTTTTTCAGAATAGAATTATGTTAATATTTGTACTTACATAACATTTATAAGTAAACATTATAACTAATAAAATAAACTAATTACACCATAGTTAATTAATAAGTATTTTTATAGATAAATTGGTGGATTTACACTCAGGTTATTAATACAGAAACTATATTATTTCACAGAAAGTTATGGTAGTAATTATACTAGTAATTTATTTTATGCAATACAAGAATATTGTTATTATTAACATAGAGAGTAATTTGGTACCCTGTCAGTAAATCTTAGAAATATTTATACTGTAAATTTGAATTACTTATTATCTAAGTTATAAGTGAAAATTTACTTACAGTACCAAGTTAAATAAATAAATAAAATATATAAAACCCTATATTATTATTAGGGTATAAACAATATAACATTTACAATTTCCTTATTAATAAGAAGATTAAATTATAAACTAGATAATAACACTTAATTTTCAGTATACAAATCAAATGTTTATCTATGTAGGAAGAAAAGACAGAAGTACAGGATGCTCGGCAGTCGAGCTTAAATGTTTTAAACCTCATCAGTAACCCTAGTGTGACACATGCCTTCTTAACTTAAATTTTATTTAACATTAAAAGAAGCAAGAACAATATAATTATCCTTCACTGCCATTTAGGGTTAAACCCTATAAAATCCAATTTATTTACAAGTAAATCAATTAATGGTAAAACTAACAGTATTTTACTTACAGATATGTTTATAAGAATAAAAATTAAACATAATAAGCATTCGAAACTTCTATAACGTAAGCAAGGAAAGAATGCAGGAGAAATTGCAGTAACTAATTACGGGTATAATAACCCAGGGTAAACACCCAAATATTTACAAAATACACAAGTGTATTGATTGCAAATAAAATCCAGTGCAGTAGTAATACTCACGGCAGTAACAAAAACTTACACGAAGGCTTACAGCCTGTTCATTGTTTTTTTTATATAAACATAATAATAATTACAAACAAGGTTTTACACTCACGGTCGAAGCCGGAGAGCTCTGCATGAGAGCTAGGGTATAAACCCCGATACATAACATTAAAACAAACAACTAAAAACCATGAAGGTCAAACAGGGTCGCAACGACCAACCCATCGCAATCCTTTAAGGATTCACACAAGGAGGACAAGCCGTGGAGAGACCAAGGCTTACCGTGGCCCGTAATGCCGTAAACCTCATTCCTTTTGTAGACAGAACAAAGTAGCAATTAGACCTATAAAACCATTTCACAGTCGACTGTTAGTTACTATTTTAATGCAAAAGAAATGTATTTACAGTAATGATAGCTTCGACTTTAAAGAAAAACGAATGCATTTGTATACCTTAACAGTGGATATTTTCACACAGTTGAAGCCGCGACCAGCCTGAGCAATAATCCTGCAAATTGACGGCAAAGGAACAAAAGTAATAACACTCTCCACCACTGACAGTAAAAAGAAACCCCAGAAAATCGATGGACAGGGAAAAACCCTACGACTGCAACTTTTTATCTTGACAAATAACCCACCGTCTACATACAGCATAAGCCATGTTCCATTGAAGGAGGAATCACTCTCATAGGAACAAAGAAGGGTAAGGACTGTCACAAATCAGAGCTCAAATTAAACAACGAGGATCACAGAGACAAACAGTGAGTCTTTTAACACTCTAATCTCCCACACAACGCAGTAGCTGAGCTCACAAAGAGCTGGAGCAGCAGGAGGACCGATAGCAGACAATGCAACAGCAAAACGAACCAGGAGGGTTTACAGAGTGGCCAAAGGCCCGAAGGCAAAGGAGAAATGACAAATTAGGGTTGAGTCAACAGTTTTATAACGCCAATGCATGGCTGAGGAGCGACCACGTAGTACTTAAAATACTTTCCATGCAGTGGGTAAAACTCTAAAGTTCCACGACCTTGTCCTTTGACTAATCTCTGAACCAAATCATCGCGTGGAGATCCCATAAGGTGCTCTATATACCATAGTATAACCTACGTTATGTTATCAACCACGCAACATTAGAATATGGTAATAAAAATTGCATTATAGATATTGCTCCTTATTAGTCTCATATATATATATGTATGGAGAATTGTTCAAATTCTAAGAAGTTAAAATAGCATGGAATAATGTTAAGTGGTGGTGGTTTAAAAACCTTCCACTATATTGTCAAATTGCCTTAGTATCAAGCAAAGGTAAAGGAACTTAACATTCTTTAAAGTCTATAGTAAGTGGTAACTAATCTTTGTGATCCATCAATTTTGATATTGGTTTACTCTAGACTATATCTTTGATAGTTGTTAATAGGTTAAACAACCTTTTTAATAGTCTTGGAATCCTTGAGATGACAATTAGATCTTTGTCACTCTCTAAGCTCCACAATTTATCAAAATTTTATAAGTTGTTATGTGAAAGGTATTTTGGATATATTAATAACCTTCTTGCTTGATAGTATAATCGTAAAAAGTCATAAGGGGTTAAATAGGATAAGTTTAGGACTCATTCAAAAGGTGTTTGGTTTCTATCCAATGTCGATCTTGGAAATAAAGTAGCATTCTAAAATAGTGCAAACCCTTAAATTATTAAGGGAACATTTGTATCAATCCATAAACTCGTCAATGCTTAAAATAAGAAAGTATAGATCGATGCTAGTGATATCTTATCAATTACAACTACAGTTGAAAATATGATTATGATGCAATCTAAACATGGCACGTTACAGTAACTTTGAATAATAGAAGTAAACCTTTGATGTTGTGATTTTCTACCATGCTAGCTGTTAAGTAAAGAAATAATTTATTACATTCTTACACTTACTTTCAGTATGGACATTTAATGGGTTCGTACTCTGTAGACTTGTTAAACTCTATATTTCTGTATAGAAAATTTAACTACCACCTCTTTATGTAGAATTCAATTCTCTAGCATTAAGTCTCAAGAAAACTTAATAAAAGTTGTACCTTTAGAAGCATGGTAATTCTGTCTAGCATGCATGTACTTTTACTAATTAATTTATATACAGCAAATCGTATTGTAAACTTCTGAGACTTGTTAACAGTCACCCGTACTTCTTACCTGTATACATGTAATAGAAGAAAAATTGTTGCGTTAGCTCGAAAGCTAAGTAAGCCCAATCCTTCATGACAAACCCACCTTGTGTTGCAAACAGAAAAAAAATCAGTAACTGAAAAGAAACTATTCTTTAAGGTTAAGCAAGAAATCATTCAGTTACAACTCTAGTAACTTCAAACTAATCAAACAGTTAAAGACTGCATTTATGAGTATTTATGCTATTTAAAAAATAAAAATAAAATTTCGAAATTTTTGGGATTTTGACATTCTTCGGAGCAATAATCCTCAAATGGATATGAGAAAATTTCCTATGTCTGTCTGCGATCAAATGAAAACTCATCATTTATCCAGACTACTTTCAATAAAACATAAACCATAATACCAATAAAATGAGTATTGAAAGTAAAACCGAGGACTATGTTTTCAACGTGGAAACCTTAACTCGGTCAAAACAGAGAATTCTTAGCAGCCCATGGCGAGAAAACTAAGCAACAAGTGGATAAACCCTCATCGACGAAACAGAACACCAAAAGTCGGATGTTTAGCTCACTAGACCACCACTACGACGGGCGATTAATGTTCTAAGGGTTCCGGAGCAAAACCAAAAGTCGACGAGATAAAACATTAGAAGAGGGCATCTAAACCTTGGAGGTCAGATCTACTACATCATCGGACGGTTAGTACGCTACATAGCCACAACGGCGAAAGTTATAAGGTCCAAAAATTCGGTAGACTAGTCAACATCAGAGAAAAATAGAACAAAACATCGGCGAAAGGAAAAGTAGTGTGGCGGATGGTTAGTCTACTCTGGAGCTGCAATGGTGGAACACAATCAGCCCACATCCTCCAATCAGAGTCAAAACATTCCGGAAAAACATCGCAAATAAAAAATTTGAAACAATAAAACCGCGTGATCGGTGAAAGAAACAACTAATCATCGGTCCAATCTCTATTTGTCCTCCGAAATGGCGGCAACTAAAATTCCATTTCGAACCTCGACCAAACTTCGACAACGATAAAACAACATGAAACTTGCTAAGTTCCACAATCCAAAGCATTTGCAGACATAAACAATTTCCCGAAAAGCAAGAAAACAGTTGACCTCAAACAATCCAAACGTGTAGTAGAGTGGAAACAAAACGGTCTTCAACAAAATCAACAAGGAGGGTCCAATTTTTTTTTAGAAATTTGGGAAAACGTTGCAGCTGCAACAACAGGATTTCCGACAATGGAAGAATTACATTTTGGGGAAGGAAATGATCATCCACATAGACTACCGACCCCTGTAGTTCATACAAACACAAGGGAAGTGCTGGGAAAAATATTTTCTTGAATAATTTACCTAATATTTAATTATCAAACGGGGTTGGTAGGATTAGAGATGCTACAAAATATATGCGAAGGTAGAAAGTATCATGGTAATACTTTAATAAACCAAAGATTGAAAGATCGTGAGTTGAACTCCTAAGGATCTAACTTAGTTAAGTTAATAAAAACATAGGACTAGGCAGAGTGGTATGAAATTATACTACTCTACTTATAAACAATTACTAAAAGATAAAGATATAGACAGTCTAATGACAATGAACTACTCTTTGGAAGAAGGTCTATTTTAATGAGAAACAATTTAGAAGGAAGAATTTACTACAACTAATTATGTTTCCTAAATGCTTATACATGTAACTAATAAATGGCCACTAATTCCATTCTCCTTGATTATTTTGAGGATAAGGGTTTACTGTAATCAGGACAGGAGCAGGAGAAGTATCAAAATGGCTTTCAAATGAGGTGAAGAAGCTAAAGGGAATTAGATCCAACTTAATTTCTACAAAAATATGTAGACTAAGAACCGTCCAACTACAAGCTATAGTAAACATAATGATCTATAAACAAATAAACCTTTGAACCTTACTTGCAAAAGATAAAATAATATTACAAGGAGGTAAACATAATCTATGAGCAAGCAGAATACTTATAAAGATGATCTAAACTATATTCTATGGATTCTTTTAACAAACATATGGTTAAGAAGATAAATTGTATTACTATGCGCAATGACACTTAATCTATTAATACATTTAAAACTTTACATGTGAAGGAACAATTCAGATTTAATTACAAGTCAATACAAAAGATCAAAATACATAACATAATTCTTTAGACACAAGGTCAGAAGAAAGGAGAAAAGAAGAATGAGGTCTAATAAGTAGTTTAACAATCTTATCTAATGGTATTAAGAGAAAATACAATCACGGTCTAACCACTACCATTAAAACAGAATCAGAAAACTAAGGAAATAAGCTCAAAACAAATTAAAGACATACAGGGTTGAATGAAAGACTGAACAATAGGTTGAAACGAAGGTCCATATGGAAGGCAGAACAAACTGTCTGAATGACAGTCTGTCTGAAGAAAATATTAAAATTTAGGAAAACAGTAAATTTAAATGATTTATTTTAGAGTAGCTGACTCATGCATATGCTAATGAAATGTAAAAGAGTAAATCTATTTACTGATTAAATCTTATAGCACCATAATCTAAAGTAACTCATAATTCAAAAAGGAAATTACATTACTAAATGGACTGAAATATATTTAATCAAAAACCAAACTTAAATAAAACTATATTTACTGTGACTTAACCAAAGGAACCTAATCTAGTCTAAGAATTAAGCAATGAACTATAAAAACTTTGAAAAGGAATTTAGAAACTATTCATTTATGTTTCTATGGAATCTATACTATAGAAAACATAAATGATTACAGGAACAAAACTACATAAACAACTTATAAGCAAAATTATACTAGTTATAGAGAAAAGAAATAACAAAACATACACAAAGATGTAAAACTCTGTTGTCAGGGGGACCTCCCAGTAAATAGAGTAATGCTCTTCTAATAAAACACGATCATGCACAGCGTAATGGAGATTTCATTAAACCAAAGGTGGCGTTACAAAGTCGTGGGGAAAACTGATAAAACAGCTAACTATCTCTCTATCCTAACTAATGCCATCAATTCCATCACCTACGAACTATTAAAATTCAACGATTAACCCTATTCCTCGCATGAGATCACCTATATATATAGTGTTACAGAAGGTGAGCAAGTCGGCCCTTTCAGTGGTTTACTTCTCTTACGATAAGGCAGCCATTATAACAAGTAATTACATTGATAATTAACAAAACAGTTCCTTCTTCTTCGTAGATCTGGTTCCTCTCTGGCACGCGATGTGATATATGATCTCAGTTTAAATCCGATCCAGCATCAAGGTGTTACCCAGAGACATTAGATGAGCGCCCTTCCAGAATAAGGCTGATGGTAAGATACTAGTGCATGGTCACAAAATTTAATGGCCATTACATGCCTTTCACGCACATAAATCTACTACCAACGATGCGCGGTATGTTTACTGATCTGGACGACAATATGGATATGCTCTCCATATATCTAGCTGAACATGTGTCTGTTTGTTAGCTTGTCTAAAATACCATATAACCTGCAAACAATTATAAACATGAATTAATATATTGAATACGCTTCATATCATGTCAATTTTAATCATTAAAATCATAAAATGATAATAATAAACAAAATTTACATAAACCTTAAATTCATTCATACCTGAGGCTTGAATGGTGAGTTGTATGGTACAAAAGAAACCAAATGGTAACAAAACATGTGTGCATATGTTAAGTATTTAAACAAAAAATGGGGACCAACATTCCCCCAAACCAGAAGAATTCCAGGCCCCACTGGTCAGAAAATAAAAGATAGCATTAGGAAGGAGGAAGAGCTGCGTTAGGAGCTGCCTCCGACTTTGATGAAGCAGACTGTTTGAAATTCAATTTCTTATCCTGAGCTTTCAAAAGGGAACACCTTTCTTTCTGATCCCTCTGTGATAAACTAACGGTCTTGTGGAGGTCCTCCATATTTTTAATCTGTAACCGCAACTCTTTATTTTCCTCCCGAAGCTCTGAAATTAACTTAACATACCCTTCATTCTGCTTCGTCGATTGAGTTAACTCAGAAGTTCGCTGATCTAATGTTTCTTGCAGTGGTGTAGATGGCTCTAGGTACTGGTTGGAATCTCATGGAGGACTCATTTTCGTTGAAGGCAGATCCAAATCAATAGTAGGAAGGGGTTCTTTAGGGATGATAGCTTCGTCAGATGCAGGAATGTCATTTGGTTGGAATGCTTTAGTAATTCGGCAGAAAGACTGGCTAATGCTAACATGGATGAATTTGGGTCGGTTTTCTCTACCTTGGCCTCATCATCTGAATGACCAGTCCGCACATCAGACTGAACTACGGTATGGGTACTGGGCTGGAGAATATGCTGAACACTTTTCATCTTTTGTCTTCTCGTACAAGGTCATGAAAAAGGTAAAAATTCAGTGGACACAGGACTAGCAAGGGTATTTTGCGCAGGTGAGTTAGGTTCTGAGATATCTTCGTCAAGGTGGACAATGTTTGGGTTTTCCTCTTCTACAAGCAATGTTTGACTAGTTCCACGGTGAAAATGGTGAGATCATTTGTGGATATTAAGGTGGGGATTAAGAACCTTGAACATAGAGGTATCCCAAGGTTGGTTTTGCTCCTTGAGCTAGTCCAGGATTAAAATTTTGATCAAGCTGTGGTGGTACAAGATACTCTTGGGGTGAAGGGTATTCTTTTGAACCAGGTTCAACATTTTCTCTAGACTCCGAAGGAAAAAGAAAGTAAAATTAAGACTTCTATTATCGACTAAATGGGCCAATAAACGGATATGACATGATTTGAAAACACTAAACTTACCTTCACAGGTAATCAGATCAATAATGACCATCAATGAATTGATGTATTCAGGCTTTATCTAGGTATGGTGATAAACCTTCGCACCTGTCACATCCCGGAATTCAGGCTTGAGGGAAAAATTATGCAATTCCCTTGGAACAAACCAGTGTTTATGCCATCGTTCACCTTCTCAGGAAAGCTTAGTGGGGCGTACAATCGATTCCTTTGTAACCTGGAAGGAAATATGTCCTACCCTCGCCATTCTTCCATCAAACCCCATTGCAAAAAGCGATGAGATTTCCTCATCATATCCTTGCAATAGATGGAGGAACGGGTTCTGGCTGGCACGAAAAAACTATTCCCGACATTCTCTGAATTATGTTATTTGGAACAAATCTTGGTAAGTTTTTGGCTCAAATCGGTTCGGTATGGTTTAAGCAGAGGGGAGAATATAGGGTTTGCAGAGAAAGGTGGCTATAATGCTCTACAGTAATAATGGTTAGTGAAAGCAATGGAATGGGAGAAGGTTTGCATAGTGCTAGTTTAAAATGTGCCGCATTCAACCTACCAAATGATTATGCAAACAGCTCGGCATGCCTAAATGATCGTGCCATTATGGCAATTTTCAGAACGTGTGCCATCTAAAGTGCATGATTGAATGAGTTTCTAAAGTTTAGTTGGTTCAACCATGTCCAAAGAAAGCTTTGGATAGGTTGAACATGTAACTTAATGCAAGTGTATAACCAAATTCGTAACCATAACCTTAGTTCAATGAGAAGATCGACTTATCGGATAGCTTATGCGTGCGAATAGAGAAAGAGGATAATGATGATGGCAGAGTCATGATAACTAGAAGGTACCCTAAGGTCGTATCATATCCATATAGGGGTGAAATAAAATCATATTAGATCTAATTTGTACTATCATGAATCAAAATTAGTCATAATATCATGTAAGTGTGACCCTAATGGTATGACTCAACTTTTTTCCCAAACAAAATTAAGCCAATACTTAACCATAGATACAAAAATGTCATAAAAATTTTATTCAGCTTGTCATTTGACTTCTTATTCATACCGACATTCGACCCTTCATATGATCCTTCATACAACTTTCTCTAAAAAAATGAGCTTGCTGGATCAAACTGCTGCTAATTGTGGCTTTTCCTAAGCCGCCAGGTCACAAAGAAGTCATATGAAATCATTCTTGGTGTTTTTCCTTATTCATCCAAGATTTTAAAACCAATTTCTCTATTTGCATTATCCTGCAGACACTTTATCATTTGGCAATGAATCTCTTATAAGTAAAGATAAAGATAGACAGTCGGGCTAATCCTCCCCCAAACCAAAGATATGGCATGTCCCCAAGCCATACAAGAAAACTAAGTAACTGCCAAAAGAAATTAAGGAAAGTTCAATCATGTTGTTGTAAGTTTGTACAATAGATAAAAACTGATAAATGGAAAGGATTCAGATATATACATTTATCCAAAAACAACAATGCTCAAATATATGAATGTATAAATTTATCATTTACCATGTGATGAAGATATAAGTGAAAGGACCATAAGAAAACTAGTCACCCTTGCCTTGTTGTAAGTATATCTTGTCATCTCAAAAATTCTTGAGCTCACCTTCGAATTGGTAGGAGTTTACAGCGATGGGGCTCATTTCTAGGATAAATGTATCCTAGATATTGATTGAATTCAGATTGTCGAATCCAAGGCCATCTTACAGTTATTATTTAATGACATCATAAACAATAGGACTAAACATTATTTGTTGTTAAACCATGTTCCTAGTGGTGCATTAACTAGATCTCTTTTACCTGATATGGCCCCACTGCCAGCAAGCCTGTTTGGTACCTCGGCGGGTTTATCTTGGTACCATGCAAGCATAGATCCGCTGCCAGTGATCTTGTTCAGTACCCTAATGGGTTTACTTGCATTTATCAAACTTCCTTATTTTTGAGGTTGTTACTTAGCATTGAGTTGCTACCAGCAGGCCTGTTCAGTACCCGAGTGGGTTTTCCTTGTATAAAGATTATGAGTATATGGAATTCGATTGGTACTAGAGCGTGCTAAGCCCTGCTAAACACATGAGTTATAAATATTTTTTTTCATAAAATGGCCTTAACTATAGATCATGTCAAAAGAGAATAACTTAAAGGTGTTCCTAGTGTTAATGTATTTGTAACTTTGGAAGATATTCTTCTATGTATTGTACTTGCACAATATTGTATTACTGATGGAGATGTTAAATTCCTCCTTAATCAGAAGTGTCGTCATTTGTATTGTAAGTGTCGTAAGTATCGCAAGTATTATTGTAAGTGTCACAACTTATACTTGATGGGTTATTAGACCACCACGAAGGGGTCGACCCAGTATATGACATGTGGATGGGTTATTATACCTCCTTAGTAGATCAGCCCAGTTAGGGTTAAAGACAAGTTAAGTCAATGTATAAATAGAAAGGTTGTGTCTCTCATTTTATTCATTCACTAACTTCACACAAGTGAGAAAGAGGTGTGCGCACAAGTGGAGGAGGAGTAGCTGCTGGAGAGAATTATCTTTGTGATTTGATCCTTGTGATCTTTTATATTGGGGCTTATTCTATCTCTGAGGAATTTGCGGGGTTTTTCACTTTCTTGGTTTTCCCCGGTTAAATGCTTTGTGTCATTTGTCTCTTGTAATTGTTATGTTGTGCTTGTTATTCTCTTAGTGATCCTTGATAATATGGAATGAAATTATGGGAAAATTTAACATGGTATCAGAGAAGACCTAAGAAAAAGACATTGTGCAGCTGCAAAATCTAGGGATTCTTGATTTTTTGGTTTTCTCTCCACAGTTCATCAAAGGAAAGAGGAGGCTAGACTAGAGAAGGGTTTTACATTGTAAAATATAGTAATCTTGGAATTTTCACTATATGTCCAGTTTTGAGAAGGTTCAAGATCTGAAACTTTTACAAGCCAAAGGTGGCATCCCCTTGTACCTTGTGTCTGAAGAACAGAATCTGATTCACTATATTTTTTGTTTTATGATCCATACAAGTTAGGCTTTCTGCCTCTTCCAGATCTTAGTCATAAATAGGTGACCTAGGGAAAAAGGTCACAACTTGGGATAGGAAGATAAAAATTAAATTATGT
The DNA here is from genome assembly GCA_001517045.1 of Pseudotsuga menziesii. Classification (NCBI taxonomy): domain Eukaryota; kingdom Viridiplantae; phylum Streptophyta; class Pinopsida; order Pinales; family Pinaceae; genus Pseudotsuga; species Pseudotsuga menziesii. Next base: position 46,311 of record LPNX010035167.1, read on the forward strand.
AAAGATTTTTATTGATATCATGGACTTTAGTTTCACTGATCCAAGCTTCAAAGGCCGACATTAAACCAGTGACACGTGGCACGCAGTACAAGTTTGCTATCATGTTTTATCCCATAAACAGACCATGTTGCGACACTTGGCATATCTCTCTCCTAGAGAATCCATTTCAGATAAAAACATGTGGGGTTGGAATTATAATAGGACATGATACCATAATCCAAATTTTCAGACCCTAAGGATCTGAAATCTATGAGTTACACTAGAAACATTACAGTCAATTCTGGAAGGTCAAATTTTGGAATTTCCACACCAACTTGCTCGTCCAGTTCTTAGCATTTAAGTGGTAAGACCTAAAACTCTCTATTTTCCATTTGAAGTACTATTTAAGATGTCTCACCAAACCAAGCTTGAAGATAATCTTGAAGGGGCTGATAAATTTCGAGCATGGAAGTATAGGATTGGGTTAATCCTAGAAGAAAATGAATTGGATACCTACATAAGTGAAGAGGTTCCAGTTCCAGAGGGAGATGAGGCTAAGGCCTTACACAAGAAGAATTTGGTCAAAGCAAGAGAATCATTGTTGATTCTATTAAATACCATCTCATACCACATGTTTCTTCCCTAAGGACACCCAAGGATATTTTTGACTCCTTGACCAAGTTGTTTGAAGTAAAGAACATAAACTGGAAGATGACACTGCAGAACCAATTGAAGAGTGTCTAGATACAGAATGCGGAGACCATCCAATCATACTTTACTAGGGTCTCCCAAATCAAGGAACAACTTGAAGTAGTGGAGAATGGAGAAATTTTCGTGACCACATTGAATGGCCTACCTAGGTCATGGGACTCATTCATCCAAGGTATTTGTGCTAGGAAGAAATTGATCTCTTTCAGTAGACTATGGGAGGAATGTTCACAAGAAGAAGCTAGGCTTGTGGCCCGAGAATAAAATATAGGAAGTGAATACCAAGCCCTCACAACACATACTAAGGGAAGTAAGTTCAAGAGGGAGAAATATTATAACAAGAAGCACCATCACTTCCATCAAAAGAAGAAAGATCTCTCCCATGTTCGATGCTTCACTTGTGATGAGAAAGGACATTCTTACTCAGAATGTACCAAGAATAAACAAAGCTTCAACAACAACAAGAATATAAATAACAAGAAGAGATATCATGCTCATGCTGCCGAAGATAATGAACCTCCCAAGAAGAAGACTAGAGAAGAAATTGAAGACTCTTCAAGTGACAATGAATATGTCTTGATCTCTACTCTCACGGGTACTATTTCTCATGGATGTGATGATTGGATTATTGATAGTGGGGCTTCAAAAAACATGACTGGGTTTAAAGAATACTTTATAGATCTATCTGAACATGAGTCACCTCATAAGGTAAAACTTGGGGATGATTACCAATATCCTATAAAATGAAGTGGTGAATCCTCCTACAAACTAGACTCTGGGAAGTCCTTAAGGATGCAAGAATTTCTATATGTACCTAGACTCAAAAAGAATATTCTCTCCATATCATATTTGAATGCAAAAGGGATGAGAGTTGCATTTGTGGATGTCCAAGTACTTATGTGGACTAAAGGTAAGACCATTGATGATGCAGTAGTGATTGGAGAGCAAGAGGGAGGATTGTACAAATTGAAGGGACAACCTGAACATGCAATGATTCATGAATCCATGGATCCAAGTGAACTTTGGCACAGAAGGCTTGCACATGTGCACTATAGATCACTACCAATTGCAAGCAAAGTAGTAGAAGGTCTTCCTGAAATCAAGTCAAAACATGAAGGTATCTGCAAAGGATGTGAAAAAGGAAAGAACACAAAGAAGGCATTTCCAAGCAGTGAAAGCAAGGAAAAAGGAATCTTGGATACTATCCACTTCGATGTATGTGGTCCAATGTCATCCAATTCTCTGAGTGGGTATGTATATTATGTTTCCTTCATTGATGATTTCTCTAGGAAGACTTGGGTTTATTTCTTGAAGAAAAAAGATGAAGTGTTTGATAAGTTCAAGGAATTCAAATCCTTGATAGAGAATCAAACTAATAAGAAGATCAAGATCTTTAGATCCGACAATGGCAGAGAATTCACTTTAGGGAACTTCAAGAAGTTATTCAGTGATTTAGGGATTAATACAGAGTTGACCACTCCTTACAATCCACAATAGAATGGGGTTGTATAAAGGAAGAATAGAACAATCATGGAAGCAGCATGGGTAATGCTTCATGACCAATATCTACCCATGCACCTATGGGCAAAAGCAGCAAGGACAGCTGTATATTTACAAAATAGAACACCTCACAAGATACTTGACAACAAGACACCAGAATAATTATTCTTTGGTAAGAAACCAGAGGTTAGCCATATTAGGATATTTGGTTTCCCAATATATACACATATCCCAAAAGAAAAGAGGACCAAGTTAGATCCTTCAGGAAAGAAGGGTATATTTTTGGTTTACAGTGAAAGCTCGAAGGCATACAAAGTCTACTTTCCAGGATTCAAGAAGATTGACATCAACAGGGATGTGACTTTTGATGAAGATTCGGTATACATCAAATCAAGGAAGACACCTGTTGAAGAAAATGAAGAACCAAGAGTATCCAAAATACAAGACACCACCATGAATGAAGTAACTCCAAAAGTGGATCATGAAATAGAAGATCCATAAGAACCTATAGATCCACCCCATGAGAAGAACTCTCATGAAAGGAAACATGCATGGGCTAGAGAGCTCATTCCTGATGTAGAAAGGTATGGTATTCTAGAAGAAGAACATAGAGAAAGGAAAAAGACAAGATCACACACCTGCTATGTTGCCTTACTCTATGACATTATGAACAAAGAACCTTCTAGTTATGAAGAATCTACAGAAAAGAAAGAATGGAAGGATGCCATGGTCAAGGAATACCAGTCGATCATGAAGAATGATGTTTGGGAAGTGGTCCCAAGACCAAATGGGAAGTCTATTGTGACTTCCAAATGGATCTATAAGATCAAGCATGCTACAGATGGTAGCATAGAGACATACAAGGCAATATTTGTTGCTCATGGCTTCTCCCAAAAAGAGGGGATAGATTATGAAGAGACTTTTTCTCCTGTAGCTAGATACACTTCCATCAGAACAATAATTTCCCTGGCTGCAGTGGTGAAGTAGAAGATACACCAGATGGATGTCAAGACAACCTTCTTGAATGGTGTAGTCGAAGAGGGATGTCAAGACAACCTTATTGAATGGTGTAGTCGAAGAGAAAGTGTATGTGGAGTAGCCACTTGGTTTTGAGACACATGACAGGGAGTCATATGTGTGCAGATTGAAGAAATCCTTGTATGGCTGGAAGCCAGCTCCTAGGACATGGTATGGTAGGATTGACAACTTCCTGTCAAGTTTGGTCTTTACCAAGAGTAAATCAGATTCCAACCTTTACTACAAGGTTGAGGAAGGCAATCCCATGATACTCCTATTATATGTGGATGACCTGTTTGTGACAGGTGAGGATAGATTGATTGCCTACAAGAAGAACGAGCTTGATACTAAGTTCAAGATGAAGGACTTGGGCATGATGCATTACTTTCTAGGTATAGAGGTATGGTAGAGTGTAGATGGAATATTCCTTGGACAAGGGAAGTATGTAGTAGAGATCCTGAAGTGGTTCGGGATGATGGACTACAAGGCCATGGCCACACCTATGGCATCGAACCTGAACCTATTGAGTGATGCTTCATCAAAGTCGGTTGATGTCACGACGTATCGTCAGATGGTTGGGTCCTCGATGTACTTGACGAACACGAGACCCGATATTTGCTTTGCGGTGAACACATTGAGCCAGTTTCTGACAGATCCTAAACATGTTCACCTGATTGTTGTAAAGCATATTCTAAGGTACTTGAGGGTACTATTGATTATGGGATCAAGTATGATGCGAATCAAAAGTTTAACCTGGAGGGTTATGTTGATTCATATTGGGAAGGCAGTGCTATAGATAGAAAGAGCACCTCGGGGTGTTGCTTCAGTATGGGATCATGTGTGAAATCTTGGTTTAGTATGAAGCAATCCTGCGTAGCACTAAGTACAGCTGAAGCATAGTATGTCGTAGCTTATTCAGCTAGTTATGAGGAAGTATGGCTCAGGAAGCTACTGTATGAGTTATTTGATCTCCCATTGGATGCTACCTGTATCTTCTGCGACAACTAGAGTTGTGGGAAGTTGTCTAAGAACCCGATGTTACACAACAGGTCGAAGCACGTTGAGATCAAATATCACTATATCAAGGATATGGTGCAGAGAGGAGCAGTGAAGCTCCAGTATGTTGCAACATACAAACAGATAGCAGATATGTTGACCAAACCACTATCCAAGTTGAAGTTTGAGTACTTCAGAGAGAGGCTTAGTGTTCTTCAGATATAATATACTTCGAGGAAGAAGTGATGAGACACATTTGCAAGAGCCATTCCAAGCATGGTAGGAGGATCCTTCCCATGGATGTGGATGTAAGCATTGTGTGATGAGCATCAGGATGATGCTTCACTTTCTGCTATGATGATGCTCAGGATGACCATATGATGATGATATGCATCAGGATGATGCTGTGATGAGTATCAGGATGATACTATGTGGATAGATTATACATATAGCATGTAAAAGATCCTGAGAGATCCGATAGTCTGTGCTCGAATGCTCTTTCGAGGTTTTGCTACAGGTTGGTCGTGGACAAGTTGTGCAGGTAGCATAGAAAATATCCTGGGAGATCCTATAGTCCGTGTTAGGATGCTCTTTAGATGTTTTTCTACTAGAGGCATGTAATCAGCCTTAGAGATCCGATAGGTTGAGATATGTGCTTGTAAAAGTCCTAGGATGCTCTTTAGAGTTCTTGTAGGTTGCAAGACACTCTTTTAAGGTTTTTCCTGACCAAATATAAAAGATCCTAGGAGATCCTATAGTCTTTGCTAGGATGCTCTTTTGAGGTTTTGTGGTAGTATTCACATAGAAAATATCTTGGGAGATCCTATAGTCTGTGCTAGGATGCTCTTTCTAGGTTTTTTGATGGTCACATGTAAAATATCCTTGGAGATCCTATAGTTTGTGCTAGGATGCTCTTTCAAGGTTTTGTTGACGCATGTAATCAGTCTTGAGGATTCCACAGTATGGCCAAAGATGATGAAGACCTACAGAAGGTTAGGCCTACAACTAGCATGAAAAAGGGCTGCCTCTGTAGAACTTCCTATGAAGAGAAGAATTATGAGAAATCCCAATGATCGAGATGTCGATGTACAGTAGCAGTGACGATGATGCTCCGTGATCCAATGATGATGATCCAGCTCCAGAATTGAAGACTTGTGCTGACATATATTGATGACCTGTGTCTAGAGAATACCTTCCTAGTTAAGAGGGAGTGTTGATGTATTTGTAACTTCAAAAGATATTCTTCTATGTATTGTACTTACACAATATTGTATTACTGATGGAGATGTTAAAGTCCTCCATAATCAAAAGTTAAGTCATTTGTATTGTAAGTGTCATAAGTATCGCAAGTATTATTATAAGTGTCGCAACTTATACTTGATGGGTTATTATACCACCAAGGAGGGGTTGACCTAGTAGATGACATGTGGAGGGGTTATTAGACCTCCTTAGGAGGTCAGCCCAGTTAAGGTTAAAGACAAGTTAATTTAGTGTATAAATAGAGAGGTTGTGTCTCTCACTTTATTTATTCACTCACTTCACACAAGTGAGAAAGAGGAGTGCGCACAAGTGGAGGAGGAGTAGCTACTGGAGAGAATTATATTTGTGGTTTGATCCTTGTGATATTTTATATTGGGGCTTATTCTATCTTTGAGGAAGTTGCGGGGGTTTTTCACCTTCTTGGTTTTCCCCGATGAAATGCTTTGTGTCCTTTGTCTCTTGTAATTGTTATGTTGTTCTTGTTATTCTCTTAGTGATCCTTGATGATATGGAATGAAATTATCAAAAAATTTAACACCTAGGCCTTTCAGTCTATTTTCTTTATAAAAGATAATGTTCCCCACAAGCATAAATTCCACTTATCCTAGAGTGTTCTCAAAAATATTTAAGAGTCAAGTTTTGATAACAGGTGTAGATGAACTAGTAATCTCTAGGTGTAGAAATTCTGAAAATCATGATAATTAAAGTGAATCTTTTGAGCACTTGTTAAAGTAATCAGGATTATACATATCTGAATCAAACCACCATATATAAAGCATAACAAAATCACAAAATAAATGGTTTGAAAATTAAAAATTCAAAGTTAAGATATGATGCTAGTGTTTTTAGAGTACTTTCCTTTTCAGGTAATATCCCATAAGCAGTTCAAAGAAATAGAAATACCCATTAGTAACTAAATTTCAAAACCATTTATTGGATGATTTATTTTATTCTTGAAAACATAGAAAAAGAGTCCCCTATGATTAGACATGACTCTTATTTATTCAAAGGGATATACACATATTGACATATTTACAAATGATGATAACCTACAATATTTTTAAGAATCAAGAGGAGGAAGAGTCTTTGGAGAGGGAAGTCCAATGATTACCTCTATCTTGATAGGATCCATTTTGATCCCCTGGGAAAAAACATGATGCCCCATGCAGATATAACATGGAGGGGTTTTGTTTAATGGACATTCCTATCGAGGATGTTTAGTTTTACATTTTGGACAGAAATTGCTCTTTGCTGCTTGTTCTTCTTCCTGGTTCTTTATGTAGGTTTGATTTCTAAAGTGAGTGTACCTAGAAGGTTTATTTTGAGGTGGGAATGGGGCAACCCAACATTCTTTTCTAGGAGAAGTATTCCTCTGATCACCCATTCTTTTATTGGTTCTTATAGGAGTAGGGAATGCTACTGTGGATGTGTCAATTTGTGGGGTTATTATTACCAAAGAAAGCTTCCACCTAGGTAAGATTGACAAAATTAGTAAAGTTCAACTCCCCCACTTCAAGCGTTATATTATCTAACTTTATTACTTAGTGGAAGATTAAGAGGTTCCCTAGTTACTTCTTTTTAAATTTTGTCAAGAATAAGGCCGTCATGACCTTCTGCTAGGTTCTCTTCTCTTTCTATGATTTCCCTCGGTAAGAATCTCTTTATGTTTCCAGCAAAACTACTTCCTATAAGTGTTTTTTTTTCGATGAATTTTCACTAAGTTGATGGTTGAGGTCATAATGTTTCTTGCAAAAAATTAACAACATTTTACTATCTTAACGAATCTATCCTATACTACTACTACTACTGGATTTGGGGGCGCATGTTATAACATATGCGCAGGTTCTTACCTTTCATCTTACCGCTCCCCCATTACCATCCTACATCTATTCTATCTTACGAAACAACTCCCCGGTAACGGTGCCAAAAATGTTGGGAAAAATATTGTCTTGAATAATTTACCTAATATTTAATTATCGACTGGGTTCGGTAGGCTTAGAGTTGCTACAAAATATATGCGAAGGTAGAGAGTATCGTGGTAATACTTTATAAACCAAATATTGAAAGATCTTAAGTTGAACTCCTAAGGATCTAACTTAGTTAAGTTAATAAAAACAGAGGACTAGGAAAAGTGGTATCAAATTATATTACTCTACTTATAAACAATTACTAAAAGATAAAGATATAGACAGGGTGATGAAAATGAACTACTCTTTAGAAGAAGGTCTATTTTATTGAGAAACAATTTACAAGGAAGAATTTACAACAACTAATTATGTTTCCTAAAAGCTTATACATGAAACTAATAAATGGCCACTAATTCCATTCTCCTTGATTATTTTGAGGATAAGGGTTTACTGTAATCGGGACAGGAGCAGGAGAAGTATCAAAATGGCTTTCAAATGAGGTGAAGAAGCTAAAGGGAATTAGATCCAACTTAATTTCTTCAAAAATATGTAGACTAAGAACTGTCCAACTACAAGCTATAGTAAACATAATGATCTATAAACAAAGAAACCTTTGAACCTTACTTGCAAAAAGATAAAATAATATCACAAGGAGGTAAACATAATCTATGAGCGAGTAGAAGACTTATAAAGATGATCTAAATTCTATTCTATGGATTCTTTTAGAAACCATATGATTAAGAAGATAAATTGTATTACTATGAGTAATGACACTTAATTTATTAATACATTTAAAACTTTACATGTGAAGGAACAATTGATATTTAATTACAAGTCAATACAAAAGATCAAAATACATAACATAATTATTTAGACATAAGGTGAGAAGAAAGGAGAAAAGAAGAATGAGGTCTAACAAGTAGTTTAACAATCTTATCTAATGGTCTTGAGAGAAAATACAATCACTATCTAACCACTACCATTAAAACAGAATCAGAAAACTAAGGAAATAAGCTCAAAACAAATTAAAGACATACATGGTTGCATGAAAGACTGAACAATAGGTTGAAACGAAGGTCCGTATGGAAGGCAGAACAAACTGTCTGAATGATAGTCTGTCTGAAGAAAATATTAAAATTTTGGAAAATAGTAAATTTAAATGATTTATTTTAGAGCAGCTGACTCATGCATATGCTAATGAAATGTAAAAGAGTAAATCTATTTACTTATTAAATCTTATAGCAACATAATCTAAACTAACTCATAATTCAAAAAGGAAATTACATTACTAAACAGACTGAAATATATTTAAGCAAAAACGGAACTTAAATAAAACTAGATTTACTGTGACTTAACCAAATGAATCTAATCTAGTCTAAGAATTAAGCAATGAACTGTAAAAAATTTGAAAAGGAATTTAGAAACTATTCTAAGTGCAACCGGTTTCTAACTGGTAAAAGAAACCTACATAATTAGCATAAACAATGGAATCTATACTACAAAAAACATAAATGAATACAGGAACAAAACTAAATAAACAACTTATAAGAAAAATTATACTAGTTACAGAGAAAGGAAATAACAGAACATACACAAAGATGTAAAACTCTGTTGTCGAGGGGCCCTCCCAGCAAACAGAGTAATGCTCTTCTAATAGAACACGATCATGCACAACGTAATGGAGCTTTGATTAAACCAAAGGTGGCGTTACAGAGTCTTGGGGAAAACTAATAAAATAGCTAACTATCTCGCTATCCTAACTAACTCCATCGATTCTATCAACTACGAACTATTAACATTCAGTGATTAACCCTGTTCCTCACATGAGATCACCTATATATATAGTGTTTATATAAGGAGAGCAAGTCAACCCTTTCAGTGGTCAACTTCTCTTACGATAAGGAATTCATTATAACAAGTAATTACATTGATAATTAACAGATGACAGTTCCTTCTTCTTCCCAGATATGGTTCCTCTCTGGTGCATGATGTGGTATATGATCTCAGTCTTAATCTGAGCCGGCGTCAAAGTGTCACACAGAGACATTAGATGAGCGCCCTTCTAAAAGAAGGATGATGCTAAGATATTGGCACGTGGTCACAACAGTTCATGGCTGTTACATGCCTTTAACGCACAGAAATCTACTACCAATGATGCGCGGTCTGTTTAGTGATATGGACAACAAGATGGATATGCTCTCCATATATCTAGCTGAACTCGTTTCTGTTTATTAGCTTGTCTAAAAGACCATATAACCTGCAAACAATTATACACGTGAATTAATATATCGAATACGCTTCATATCATGTAAATTTTAATCATTAAAATCGTAAAATGATAATAATAAACAGAATTTACATAAACCTTAAATTCATTCATACCTGAGGCTTGAATGGTGAGTTGTATGGTACAAAAGACGCCAAAAGGTAACAAAACATGTGTTCATATGTAAATTATTTAAACAAAAAATGGTGACAAAATGGGGACCAACAAGAAGTTACAGAACAATCACCATCCGAGGTGGTCCACATATCTACAACAGTTTCATTTGAACATCAAGTACAAGAAGGGAAGCACCAATAATGTTGCAGACTACCTCAGCCGACCACCGATCGTGGCGATAACCACCGTGCTCAACTCTTGTGGGAACGAGACTTCTGATTGGCCGCTTCTCTATAAGAGCGATCCAAAATTCAGCCACACATACAAGACACTCTTGGATGGAAACCAAGTTCCAAATTTTCACCTCCAGGATGTACTACTATGTCACATGGGATACCTTTGTGTTCCTTCAAGAGAGTGTGCCAAGATGATTTGCGAAGCGCACTACAGCCGGGTCGCTGGGAATTTCGAGGTTGAGAAAATAGTGGAAGTACTGCAGAAGTATTTCTATTGGCCAAATCTTCCACAAGATGTCGATAAGTATATCTGATACTGCACTGCCTACGCCATTTCCAAACCGTCCATCAAGAAGCAAGGCATCTATACTCTATTGCCTACCCATAGTCGACCTTGGGAATCCATCTCCATGGATTACATGTCAGTCCTTCCTTCTACTAAGCACGACAATGACTGTGTGTTCGTGGTCGTCGATAGATTCTCAAGGATGGCCATAATGGCGGCCTGCAAGAAGAATATCACAACAAAATCCATTGCTAAACTCTTCTTTGAACGAGTGTCGGTATAGTTTGGGATCCCATAGTCTATAATCTCATATCGGGACAGCAAGTTCATTAGTACATTCTGGTCTAGCCTATGGTCAATGCTAGACACCAAGCTCACAAATTCCACAGCCTTCCATCCCCAGACTGACAGTCAAATAGAGGTTGTCAACAAGATGATCGTACACATTTTGCGCATGTACAACTCAAAGCATCCACACACATGGGATAATATCCTCCCCTATGTACAACATAGCTATAACCGGGCCCTCCACAGATCAACCGAACGCAACCCCTCTCAGGTGGCCTTGGGATTCTAGCCACTATGTCCCATTGACATAGCCATGCCCTTTGCAGCTACTCAGGCTGATTCATCTCATGTCCAGTCTGAAGTTTCCAAGGCGAACAACTTCATTGAGCACATTCAGCACATTTTCCAATAGGTTCATGACATATTGGATGGATCAAAAGCTAATTACAAGCAATGACATGATCACCATCGGGTACAACACAACTTTCAGGTGGGCGACAAAGTGTGGCTACATTTGCAGAAGGAGCGCCTCGATGGACCCCACCGCAAGCTTCGCTTGCTCCGAAATGGGCCATACACCATCACCAAGGATGTTGGGGACAAGGCCTTCGAGCTCAGTATTCCACCATTCCTTGGTCTGCACCCACTATTCAATGTGGATTGCCTTTGGTCCTCCTTTCCACCTCTACAAGACACATCTGACATGGTAGAACAACTCACACCAATAAAGTTAGACCCAGACTGCATCAAACAAGCCACAACTGATAGGATTATGGACATCATTAGAGGAATTTTGGGGTCTAAAATGGGCCTCCTAAGGAAAATAATAAAATAATAGTTAAAATAATAAAATAATATTGATTAATTTTGGAGGAAGAAAGAAAAAAACTACTTTTTGTGTTCGTATTTTCGACATATCTCCCTATGTTTTTACTCAAATTTCGATCAGGAGAGCTCGTTGGATGTGGAATTTGATTCTCCATCCAACGAGTACCCACATTGCATACTTTTGATAGACCTCGCTACCCCAAAAACAAGAAATACCTGAAAAAATGTGATGATGACATCATCATCACATTTTTTCAGGTATTTCTTGTTTTTGGGGTAGCGAGGTCCATCAAAAGTATGCAGTGTGGGTACTCGTTGGATGTGGAATCAAATTCCGCATCCAACAAGCTCTCTCGATCGAAATTTGAGTAAAAACACAATGAGATATGTCGAAAATACGAACAAAAAAAATAGTTTTTTTTAATGACAAATATGTCAATTCAACCATTATGGTTGACTTATTTTATTGAAATTCTATTGGTTCTTGAATTCCAACTCACAAAAACTTATTTTGGCACGTTTTCTTATAAGGCCCATTTTAGACCCCAAATTTCCTCTAATGACAGATCAAGAACACCTGCCAACAGAAGATCCCACAATATCTAGTTGTCAAACTAGGCCAACGCCTTCACCAGGGAAAGGGGCTCACTAGGGACCAAGTTCAGCAGAAGTTTCCTCATATCATGGAGGAAATCAACGTAATGGGGACCATTACTTCCTAAGGGGGGAGGAATGATCTAGGAGGATATTGGTGGCCACCCTCCTATTCCACTTAGACCCCCACCATTGTTTCTTTCATTTTTTCAATTTCCTTAATTGGATCAAAATTTACTATTTGATGCAGTTTTCATGTCCTAAAATTCAGGAACCGTTTTGAGGCCTTAAACGACATTTTTTCGGCATCAAATGGTCAAGAAAATATTAGTCCATTCTAGACTTGATACCTTCTATTTTGATGTAGTCATTCAATAGATCTTTATAACGATGTATCATGTGCGTCAAACAGAGGTAGTATGCCAAAGTTACGACCCCGGGAAATTGATGTACCAAGTTACCCAATGGGGCCCATATTGTGGCGTTTCACCTCCTAGGGTTAGGTTTTTGGATGTGTAGGGTTTCCATTATTTCTCAATAATATATAGGCCTTTGAGCCTCATTGTAACATAGAGGTCAGAGGCATGTAGCCGCCACATCTCTTCTCAAAGATAAGCTACCAGTACTCTAGCTAGTTTATTTCCATTCTTTATGTAAACAACTTTCAGTTATTTGATTAATGAAATGAAGTGTTATTTCCACTGCATCTTTGTTTTTATGGTTATTTGTATATTATGTTGTGTTCCTACATAAATATGGATCAACCTCTTACTTAATAATGATATTTAGTAATGATGTAAGAAGTTGGTTGTAAAGTTGCTCTACCAAGGAGTCTTTCCAGTGATGATTTGATGAATAACCCCTTCAACTTCAAACATCTCAATAGGCCTCATTATACTGTCATTTTTTTCTTGGGTTTCCAAGGAAGGGATATATTGTGTAATCTTCCTTATTGCTTTTGATATATTAAGAGGAGGTTCAATCAAAATCTCTTTGAATAAACAGACCAACTCTTTCTAAATGTTTTCATGTTTGGTAAGATTTTGATCTTGATGATATTTAAAAGAAAATATCTTATATTGTTGTCAACATTCCAAGGAGGATTAATAAAAGAAGTGGGTGCTGCATTCTCCCTCTTGTAGCATGTTTACTCTATATTTTGGTTTCTACAACCATTCTTCCTCCATATCTAGCTCTTCAATTTGAGTTTTGATTTGTGCTTCTTCTTCCACTAACCTTTCATTGAATCCATAAGTGACGGTCTGTTGTTGAATATTAAGCATTTGTTTCCCAATTTCTACCCTTCAATGAATATGTTCCCAAATATTTCTCAATCACACTTCTTGAGGTAGGCATTTACGCTTTTGAGTTTTTGTTGTAACTTGTACATGTGGGTTCCCCTTTGTGTTTCAATTTCATTCTACCTTTTTTTAATGTTGTCCTGGAAGGTTGGGTGATTAAGACAAGGCTTTTCAAATCGAAATGACCACCGTAACAAGAGTGTGATGTTGTTCCATTATAGGCATATTGGCCAGTGGTCATATCCCACTAAAGGCATGATACAAGTTGTTAATTCTCCACATACAACTAAGATTGAATCCATGATTAGGAATATGTCCTAACATGAGACTATTTTATGGGTGTTTCCCCTTTTGTTGTTTCAGGTGAAGGTCACATTGTTAATATCCATGTCGATTATGCCTAAATGGTCAATGGTTTCCTTAGATGAATTACCCTTTGGTTCTAGATTCCTTCTTTGTCCTTTTTTTTCTATGAGTGAGGTGATCATATTGAAACCATCTCCTGAGATCTAATGCATGTCCCCAATTTTCTTGTTTTGTTTTTGTGCAGGTGCATGTGGGACGTAGATATTTGTGAGCACTCGTGTTACTTTTGTCCCTATTATGTGGAAGGTAGCAGTTAGAGAATAAGCATGAGAAAAGAATCTTGATATATGTACCTCACATGAGTTCCAGATTATCATTATTTCTCCAGCAACACCGCTTGCATCTATTGATGTGGAGGAGCTTTCTTTCCAAATTTGGTTGGCTAGATTCGAGACCATGTTGTTGGAGCATTTGGTTTCTTGTAGCATCATGATAGATATTTTTCAATGGAGATTTTCTTCTTCAATAGTCTTCTTCTTTTAGGACCATTGGTTCCTCTTACATTCCATAAGATTAACTTTAATGAGAATCGGGAGCGTTGATGAAGAAATCCTCCATAAGTTGTAGGTATTTTCTAGAGTCTATGATATTAGCCCCCTTTTCTTTAATTTATTGCTTGTTTCTTTGTGTCCCCTCTTTTTTATCCTCTTTAGTGAACCTTTTTTATTTCTTTGAGATTCCTTCTGTGGACCCCCAATTGAGGGGTTGTTCTGGATTTGAGGCTCTGGTTATTACAAGATTCCCTACAGTCCTTTCAGGTCCAACTATCCTTATTTCGTATCTTCCCTGTATTCTTCCATGATGTTAGCCTCCACTTCGCTTCCTTGAGATTCAAATGCATGGGTTTGTTGATCCATGTTTGCATGATTTTTAATTTTCTTCTTGCATCCCTCTAGTTCGTCTTGATTTGGTGCTACTTGCAAATGTGAATCCTTTCCATTACTTGTCTTCTTCATTGATGGTCCATAAACATGTCTTGTAATGTGACTCCATTCCATTACTTTTTTTCACTAATTTAGCACTGCAAAGTTATTCGTTGATATGGGCTTCTTTTGTTTTTCTAATATTTTGTGCTTATTAGGTTATCTTCTTCTATGGGTTACTTTAGTGAAATCCTCTACATCTATCTCCTCTGGGTGCTTGAACTTAATAGCTAGTGCATTCAAAGGAAAACCTCCATCACTACAATGGGATGCGCTCATAGTCAATCTGTTTGATCCATTATGTCTCTTTGTGTGTAAGATAGATAGCCTCTAGTAGCTCACTTGAAATATCCATTTATAAGCATATATGAGCATAATATGTATAGTGATCAATTATGACTTCTGAAACCTTGACGAAAGAGCCTAGGGTATTTCTTATTCCCTCTAAGGTGCATGCTTCCCACTATTCATGTGGAAGGGAAGATAGTATGATCCATATAGGTGTTGATTTGAACTCCTCCTTATCTCGCTTGAATCGCCCCACCCAAGATCTGAAATATAGTCCCACCATGTTGAAGAATTAAGTCCCATTGTCAAATACTATTTAGTGTCTTCCAAACTCGTGAATATTACTATAAAAACCCCTTTGCATCCTAACTAGAGGTCATGGCCCTTGGGTTTCTATTGTGTTAATCCACCATATTATGACCTCTTCATTCGACCATATGCCTATGAAATTCCCTATTAGTACATGATCCTTCATATATTGGATTATTTCATTGATTCGAGGGAATTTAATCTAGAATCTTGGCATCTTCATTGTTTTAGGTATGCATTGGTTAGGTTCTACCCTCCAACGGAATTAACATGGTTGACTTGGGTATTCGATATCCCCTCTCCTCCCTCTCTTATTGATCCTTTTGTCTACTTTGAGGCTGCAGAATATCCTTCTTGTTGGTTGAGTTTCTTCGTAGAAAGAGAATGAGTGAGGGGCACAATCGTGGTCCCTCCCCTGGAAGACATCATTAGTGAAGGTGTTTTAGCCCTTGCCATGTGCGACCTCTCTAAGGGTAAATAGTTTCCAACCAAACCCTAAGCAAAGAACCACATTTCCATCTCTTTAGACCAATTAGTACCTCAATCTTATTTCACTTCTTTATTTGGTTAGTTCTTTCATTACTTACTCTCAACCATTAATTTATCATTTTTAAAATCTCGACCATTAATTTATCATTTTTTTAATCTCAAGAGCTCACTCTCTTTAACTTTTCTTGATTTATATATATATAGCTTAAATTAACATTGCTTAAATAAAAAAGAACTCTTACATAACAATGCTAAGAAGTTATTAATTTTTTTTAATTAATTTTATGATATTAAGAAATTAGAAAAAAAAACATTTTTTTAAAATACTTTTTCTTATTATAAGATTAAAACTTAATTCCATGATATTTATAGTATTTATGGTTTTATAACTTATTAAACAATATTGTACAAATTTATTTAAATCATTAAAAACAAATTAGTATAAGTAATTAATTGATCAAAATTATTTGCTCTATATACAATAAAGACCAAAATTCTATAATGTACTGTCGTCTCTACTTTATTGATATGTTTGTCTCTTCTGGGTTAATTGTTTTTTATTGATATGTTTGTCTTTTCTAGGATATGTTTGTCTTTTCTGGGTTAATTGTTTTCCAGTTCAACACTCCTGCTCCATAATATAATTTTCTTGGATAACAATTTTTCCATCTCAAATCAAATTCAAATTTGTGTTTATAAATAGGTTTAATCTATATATATTTCGAATTCAAACTAATTAAGTTGATAACTATTTAAAGTGTATATATTTCATTTTTCAAACGTATCCATGGATGAAAGTGTTGAATATGCAAATAAACTAAGGAATAATTACAATCAGAACAAAAGGTATGAAATAATTGTAAGCTCCCGCGTTCGTTCAGCAAGGCCGACGGTTAATCTTCATTCAGCGGCTCCTCAAGATCTCCAACAGTTCACTTGGTATGGCAAACGTTTTCTTGTTGGGAGCTTTTGGAGTGGTCCATCACCTAGATCTGTGGAACATACGACACATAGCCATGAGAAGCTTGATGGCAGCTTGGCTATTTAAAACCCCTGTTGGTCCCCAAGCTCACTATCTCAATCCCCTTCAGTTTTACACCATCAAGAAGGAGAAAGCAGAGCTTGGAAGCGCCGTACAGGAAGCTGAAGCTTGTGGAACAGGGAAATCTTCTATAGCAAGTCAGTAGCATCAATGGCTGGAGGTATGATCTATTGGTATTGCTATTTCGATTTTGTTTAAGAGTTTATTATTCTGCATTGTGCAGAATCAAAATTTTGCTAACAGTTGGTATCAGAGCCCATTTATCTCTGCCTTGGTGTTCAATGGCTGGAGTTGCCACTGTAGGGTTTCATTGCTGTGATATTTATCTTACCTGTTTATTGCTTGTTCTCCCATTACTTCTTTTCCCTACGCTCTGGATTATATACACATGGATGCACAACCCTGCATTTTGCCTCTGTGATTTGTTGCAGTATAAAGTACAAACTGTCTGATTGAATCGTGGCAGCGTTTTGATTTCTACCTTGACTATCTTTCAATAGAGAATACATTTTGGTTGATTTTCAATTTGGCATTTCATACTCCCAAATGATCCATGATCTAGACTCTAGGTTTTTCCTTCCAATAAGTTGGTTTTTTTTTAAATCGCTGTGTTTTTATTTTGAAGAACCAGATCAACGGATTTGTTGCAGATCCACAGATTTGTTAAAAATATGGAGTATTTATTTATGGGTGTGTTTTGTTAAAAATATGGAGTAATGGTTTATGTCGGCGTGTTGTTAAAAATATGAAGCATTTATTTTATACGCCGCGGTCTGCAAGATCTGGATCATTTACAGTTATGCTTGTGTTTTATAAATATCTACAGCCTTTATTGTATGCACACATTTTATCTGAATTATGCCATTCATGCCTGGATTTTTTTATTTTTTATTTTTGCAAGATCTGGAAATTGTAGATTGTGATCTGATATTTTATAGATCTGGAAATTGTTTTGCTTATCTTTGCCTACAATTTGTTGTTTATTAAGATTTGGAATTTGATACTGGTTTGGTTTTGTATTTGGGTTAAGAACTGAATTAATATTCACCTGCCAGCTATCTATAATGATGTATCTGTTTGCTTCCCATTGCCAACGTTTATAATTCTCTCTTATGTATGATTCACATGCATTCTTGCATGTCGCTTAAAGATACAGGATTAAGTAAAGGGTTTTTAAAGTTTCCATTATTATTTCTGGACTGTTTGGTTAACCCTTTGAGGGTTGTATTTGTCCAACTCTACCATATCTGTTGTTGAAGCTACATTGTACATTGTTGAAGCTGCCAGTCTCTAAGCTCTGTATTGCTTTTTTCTGGTTGTATGTCTGGTTTTGGGTGTTGTATCTCTATTGTTGAAGATACATTGTCCATTATGGGTGTTTGTTGTTTCCAGTCTATGAGATCTGTGTTTTATTGAGGGGCATTTAAGTCACTGCAATCCTGAAGCATAGTGAACTATTTAATTCTTAATCCTAACAGCTAGCACTGGAGTTTAGATTTATCAACTTGCCCTCATTCATTTGAAGCTTGTTTTGTTGCAGTGAACAGCAATAATATCCAGTGATCTGTATGATACTTAATTAGAGAATAGCCACAGCATCTCTAATTAATTAATATCATAAAGAAAGTTTAGACATTAATTGTAATTAATTATACTAAATATAATAAATTTTATCCCATAGGAATTTTTATTATATTTATGTAATTAATTAGGATAAAATATTGAATTATTCATAACTTACCCACAGGAATTATGAATTAATAGTTTTATCATAAAGAATATTTGAATCTCCTTGAATTAAAAATTTAGCCCACAGGCTATTTTTATGTCATTAGATTCAATCTTAAAGCATGAATTTACATTGGTAAAACATGACATTTTAATTGGTCTCAATTTTAACGTAAGCATGTGATCTCTATTTTTATGCAGTTGTACAACCTGCAAATTTCTCTGAAATTCGTTGTTATATCCCTGAAGTTAAAGGAGATAACTATAAGGTCTGGAAGGAGAGAATTCTCCTTCATTTGGGATGGATGGACATAGATTATGCTATTAGGAAAGATGAACCACCAGCACTCACCAATACCAGCACTGCAGCGGACATCACGCTTTATGAGCGATGGGAGCAATCTAATCGTTTGAACATGATGTTCATTAAGACTAAAATATCAGCTGGTATTCCTGGTTCAGTTGATCAGTATGAAAGGGTCCGAGATTTGTTGAAAGCCATTGATGATCAATTCGTCACTTCAGACAAGGCACTAGCAAGCACCCTGATCATGAAGTTCTCATCCCTAAGACACACCAGTGTGAAAGGTGTGCGCGAGCACATCATGCAAATGAGGGACACTGTGGCTCAATTGAAGAAACTCGAGGTTGAAATATCAGAGTCTTTCCTGGTGCACTACATCCTGAACACCCTTCTACACCAATATGGACCTTTCAAAATCTCATATAACACACATAAGGATAAATGGTCAATAAATGAACTCATGACCATGTGTGTTCAAGAAGAAGAAAGACTGGTGATGGAACTAGGAGGGAGTGCAATGCTGGCAATGCATAGGAAGGGAAAATCTCAAGCCAATAAGAAAGGGAAAGGTAAAGTACCTCCCCAAACTGATATTAAGAAGGTTTCCAAGTGTTTCTTCTGTAAAAAGAAGGGTCACATGAAGAAGGAATGCGAAAAAATTCAGAAATGGCTTGCAGACAAAGGTAATGCAATCTCGTTTGTTTGTTATGAATCTAATATGGTCAATGTCAATATTAACACTTGGTGGATTGATTCTGGATGAACAATTCACATTTCGAATTCCTTGCAGGGTTTGCAAAACCTAAGGAAGCCAGTGGGAAGTGAGCAATGCATCTTATCAGGAAACAAGATGGGCTCGCATGTGGAAGATATAGGAACATGCTATTTTACTTTAAGCAGTGGCTTTGTTTTAGAATTAGAAAAGGTCTTTTATGTTCCAAGTTTTTCTAGAAACTTGATTTCAGTTTCAAGACTTGTACATTTTGGATATTCCTTTAACTTTTCAGAAACATCCGTCAGTTTATTTTATAAATCTGATTATGTTGGGAATGGTATTTTGTCTGATGATCTTTACTGCACTAATTTACAAAACAATGTCACTTATGATTCAATGCATGTTCACACTGGCACTAAAAGATGTGTTATTAATGAAGATTCCTCTAAATTATGGCACCGGAGGTTAGGTCATATCTCCATAGACAAAATTAAAAGATTGGTAAATGAAGGAGTACTTAATGCTCTGTATTTCACTGATTTTGAGACTTGTGTGGATTGCATAAAAGGAAAGCAGACCAACAAGTCAAAGAAAGGTGCCAATAGGAGTTTGGACATATTAGAGATCATACATACTGATATATGTAGTCCAGAGATGGACTCACATGGTCAGAGATACTTTATCTCTTTTATAGATGATTACTCACGATATATGTATCTCTACATACTTCATAAAAAGGACGAAGCATTAGATGCCTTTAAGATATTTAAGGCTGAAGTAGAGAAACAATGCGGCAAGCAAATTAAGATCCTGAGATCAGATAGAGGTGGAGAATATTATGGTAGATACACAGAAGATGGACAAGCACCTGGGCCATTTGCTAAATTTCTTCAAGAGCATGGGATTATTGCCCAATACACCATGCCTAATTCACCCAACCAAAATGGTGTAGCAGAAAGAAGAAACCGAAATTTATTGGACATGGTGCGGAGTATGCTTAGCAGCTCCAATCTTCCTAAATCCTTGTGGACTGAAGCACTTAAGACGGCAGTGTATATATTAAACCGAGTTCCAACCAAGGTCGTTCCTAAAACGCCATTTGAATTGTTGAAAGGTTGGAAACCGAGTTTGCGACATATGTGCATTTGGGGATGCCCATTTGAGGTGAGAATATATAATCCACAAGAAAAGAAGCTGGACCCAAGGACCATTAGTGGGTATTTCATTGGATATGCTGAAAGGTATAAAGGTTACAGATTTTACTGTCCATCTCACGACACCAGGATTGTGGAATCAAGAAATGCAAAATTTCTTGAAAATGACTTGATCAGTGGGAGCAATCTAACTAGGAACATAGTTTCTGAGAAGGATCATTCAAAATCTCAACCTTCCACCTCAAGTGATAGATTGGTTATTATTCACAACACCCCTCAAGTGCAAACTGGTGTTGAACAACCAATTATTGAAGTTCCACAAGCTGCTGACAACATTCTAGTAGATCAGGTAGTGCAAGAGTTTCCAAGAACTCTTGAACAACGAGTTGAACCACATACTTCTCAAGAAGATAGTGGTACAACATTAAGAATATCTACTAGACCAAGGAGATCAACAATTCCTGATGATTATGTTGTGTATCTACAAGAATTTGACTTTAACGTTGGAGCCGAAAATGATCCCGAGTCCTTTTCACAAGCCATGAATTGCAAAGAATCAGAATTATGGTACGATGCCATGAAGGAAGAGATGAATTCTATAAAGAGTAACAAAGTCTGGGATCTTGTTGAGTTTCCAAATGGTGCAAAATCCATTGGATGTAAATGGGTCTTTAAGACAAAGAAAGACTCATTAGGCAACATTGAGAGATACAAGGCTAGACTGGTTGCTAAAGGATTCACTCAGAAAGAAGGAATCAACTACACGGAGACTTTCTCTCCTGTATCTAAGAAGGATTCCTTGCGTGTTATTATGGCATTAGTAGCCCATTTCGACTTGGAGTTGCATCAAATGGATGTGAAAATGGCTTTTATAAATGGAGATCTAGAGGAGGAGGTTTACATGAAACAACCTGAAGGATTCCCC